>WOVY01015547.1:0-11149 GCA_013436015.1 Rhipicephalus annulatus | reverse complement strand
CAGAGTGGTCGAGGGGTACCGTTCATTGTGCGCCAACGATACAGTTTTTTTTATTTAGAGACCAAAACTCGTAGTGCGAGCTGTTTTACGCATGGAAAAAGGGGTTATGTTAGGTTCGGCCTTAACACGTATTGAAATCGTGCCAAAAAACCCGGATACCTCGATGACGTGTCTGCCATCAACACATTTCTTGCGTCAAAATAACGGATTGAGAGCTAAGGGAGCACATAGTGATTTCTTTTTATCATTGCACTGGAAATAGTTTGTATTCAACACTGGAAACCCTGTATTGATGTAAAACTTAACAAAGCGTAAAAAAAAAATGAATAGCCGCTAAACTTGGAAGGTAAACGACATGGCTGCCACTGCTGCTTGTCGTCTGTTTTTTTTTTCTTGCGTTTTTTCTTGCCCCATATGTGAATAGACCCTAATATCATATTATAATATGCGTGAACTAAACCTTATGAAGGAAATCTTAGGGATGCTTTATTTACGTAGATTTACCCGCTGCCTAGAGGGAGCCTTCGTCAAAGCCAGCCAACACAAGCGTCGCAGGCACACTGTACCGTCAATCCAACCGCGGCAACGGCTTTCTTATGAATCCCTTACTAGGTGGCGCAAGCTTTTCCTCTAGGCAACATTTTGAGAAAACTCTCTAACGCCAACGTAACAGACGAAAAGTTTTGACTCTGCCAAAGGAGCAACTGGCTCCGCTGTCAAGAAAAGTAAGCTGCAGTGCAATCTTAAATAAACAATAACTGGTGGTTTTTTTTTTTTGTTGGCGCTAATGATTCCTCATTCAACAGCAGCTCATATTTCCTGCATAGAGGTATTTAGGTACGGAGTGTGGCTCCTCACCGGCTTTTGATGCATGGAAGCTGTCTCTTGGCTTGAGTGTTTCGAGTAGGGGAAGCAGCGTAGTTCGGGGCAGCACGTCGTTGTTGAGGTTGACACGTTCCACAGCGTACGTGAAAGCCCGCTCGTCGTCCTCTGATGGCGCCGTGTCGAAGAGGCCTCCTGCAAAAGAATGATGCAAGATTTGAAGCTCGTAAAAGAGGATAAAGAAAATTTTGGAAATGAGGTAGAAATCTTATGAAGAGGTCTAGAAAGCCAACTGTTCACTGGAGATTGGTTGGGGTGGAAAGCATTTTATTATATATACCGCGTGATGAACTGATTTCTTCGTAATCCACGTGCGATGTTCTAAATGTAGGCATATCGCTTCGCTGTTTCTTCTCCGTCTATCCTAGATACTTATGTCTGATAGAACTGATTTTTCTGGGATTCCTAATTATCAGTCGTCATGGTGTGTTCCGCGTAATGTCGAAGCGTTCAAACAGTTAATAAACATTGAAGTCAGTACTGCGGGATGTATACTACCATAATCTTTTAGTATGGTGGAAAAATGTCATCTGGGCCACGCGATCAGGATGGTTTTAACGCCTAATGCATGAGCTGATGAGTATGGCATACAACTAGATTTGGTAATTACATTGTACTGTTGTGCTATCTGAATCCATGAGTATGAGGATACACGAACTAAAAGTGTTTGGCAAAACAGTCAGCAATGTCATCTACTTCGACACCATCCGAGCTCAGCAGCATGAAGCTCTGCTCACATTTGCTAGATCGCTTTCGCACATCGAAAACTCAGCTGGGCTGTAAGAAAAATTTCTCCATCAATGCATACATAAACTGTGGTCCAGTTTATTTAGGTGTTGAGAAACAGTTTTTTATTTATATTTGGCAGAATATGAGAAGGTAAGCTACGTTAGTGCCGGCTATCCCACATCATAACAGTATTGTACAAGATAAACAAAAATACGAAAATCAATAATAAGAAGAACAAAGAAACCATATTCAGAGGCACTGTGTACATATATTACACTACAGGCTATAAACGCATGAATGAGGACAGTTTATATGGGCATGCTATTATGTTCATAAATAGGGATCACATTGCGGATAGAGTCCGTACAAATAGTGGCAAGGATTATGAACTAAAGAAAGGTACTTATTTGGGTTTATTTAAAATCGCGCATCCTCGGTGTCTGAGTAATAATAATAATAATAATAATAATAATAATTAATAATAATAATAATAATAATAATACCTCGAGGATATCACCCTCAAGGATATCGCGTCAATAGACCACATCTTTCGCGGATCATTGACAAGCGAAAAGTAAAAATTACCCAAAGCCTGATAACACAGTCACAATAACACGCTTCAAGCCACGCTACCTGAAAAAATCCGGAAATACGTGACAGGTAGGATCACTACCCTACAGTTGGTACCATGTGCCATATATGATTTGCGCGTCAGAAGAAGGAAAACAGGGCCTCTTCATTGGGTGAATGCTCTAACATTGCTACTGAACGTGAAGAGCCCGTGATTGACAACGTTGCCTAGACAGTTATTATGTGTCACTGTGCACAAAAAATGTATTAGGTCGTACCGTCTACGTGTTTGGTGAGACAATGGCTGGGCGCCACCGCTTGCAGTGATTGCCGGGAATCTGTATAGCAGCCAATGGCAAGTAACACATCATACTAAGATTTATTTACTATTGTTTGTAACGTTTACGAAAATGTTTGCGAGAACTTAAACCTTATTTAGTAACATTATAAACTCCGACCCCACCTATATACAAATTAGTGCATAAGGAGCAAACAGCAGTGAACCAATGCCCACTACGAAGTGCTCAGCTTATTTATTCATCCTAATCAGCCTCATGCAGTATCCACAAAATGCACATAATACCTTGCTCATCACCAGAAAAAATAAATAGTGGCATAGTGGTTGCTTTTCTACTTTACAAAACTACGATTCATGGCGTGGTTGATAGAGCACGGAAAGCCCGCACTTCCGACACAGTTGGCTTGCCCCAACACAAAGCTGCAGTTAGAATTCACGTTGGCATTATTGATTGCTGGTGAAATAACTTTGCTGATATGACGCATGCCACCATCGATGAACGAGCTGCTGTGGCTCATACTCATTTTGGCCGAGAGGAAAAAAAGAACATTTTTGTTACTCGTGTTCAGGTCAACTCCTCGCTGTCGGTCTTGTTTTTGCTCGTGACATTACTGGTGGAGACGCTGGGTACGCGTACTTTGGTTGTGTCAGCCATCTTGGAGACAGCTACATCTCCCAGAGCAAGAAGCAGCCCACTTGCGCGGGTTACCCCCTGAGTTTGGTCTCTTGGCATCGACACCCAGAAAGATGACAACTCTGATGACAAGCCAGGCGGTCCAAACCAGCGATGGCCATGGTTCTTTCTCGCGCATGTTTTTCATGCACCATAGACGACAAAGCCATTCCATGGAGACATCTTCGAGGATGTTGATGACTGGCTTGACCATTTGATCGGTTTGCCAATATCAATAAATGGGACGATGTTCGCAAGCTGCACCGAGTTTACTTCTACTTGGAATATTCGCGAAAACGTGGTACGAGAACGACGAGGGCTTCTTTGCAACTGGCAATAGTTTAGCCGACAGCTCGTGATGCCTATCGCAACATGAGAGGAAGGAGAGGGCTGAACAAGCCATATCCTGCAAAACCAGCGGCTGAACGAAGAGATTCATGTTTGTCGAGCACATGCTTCGGCTCTTCAAGCGCACGGACCCTGCCATGCGGAGGAAAAGAAGGTGCGGCATTTGAATGCACGGAGTAAAGAACAGCTTATCACTGGGCTCGTGCGCAATCCACCCAAAGACAGTCGCCCAGTTCATCAGTGAGGAAACCACGATGGAACGTACTCTGAAGCAGCGGTCTTCACAGTTACAAAACCCAGATTTCGGCCACCGCATGCTTATCGCCCCGACAGCGAGAGATAGGCCTCGCAGACTTCATCGAAGTACCGTTCGGTTGTTGAATTGCGACAGCTTCTAGCAGTGGGACTCATCCACCTGTATACCAGCTTGCGGATGTAATCAGGACCGAAGTCCGGTATGCCGTGTTGCGACCGGGGTTTCCAGACACCGGAGGTCCGGGATGAAGTTGTCGAGGCAGGAGGAAGAGAGACTTGAAGAGGGTTTATTTACAATATATACATTGCGAACTCCCTACACGTGAGCCCTCAAACGTGGCAGGCCTCTACATGACTCCTAACATAGCGCTCCATGGTGCTTGGTTCTACATGGTTCTGCTCGGTTCTGCTCTGTTCTGCCTGGTTTCTCTTCTCGAAAAAAGCACACACGAATGAGCCGTGGGGGCTCATTATAAAGGGTCTGTCCTCCCCGATCCCTAGATCGGGGACCGCGTACAGAGGGACCGTCCAACCACGGATCACACATTACCCGCGAGGGGTGACGAGCACGCACGGTCCACGTGAACGTTCAAAATTGAAGCGTGGTCACTGCAACGGCCATGTGGCACGAACGTGGCTCCTCCTCGTCAGGGTGTCGCTGGGCGAGGGGTCTGAAGTTGATGATGCATCCATCGAAAGGGCCGCCGTAAACAAGCTTCAAATGGTCGCCGAACGACTCGTTCAATTAGCGGGACGATTTCCGGCCGCCGCCGCCGCCGTCATGCTTCCAAAGAAGAAGCTGCACTTGTGGTCTCCCGAACTGCTCACGGTGTCGTGGCGGCAAGACGCCGCACCCTCCGGCCAGGGGGGAACATACATGGCGGACAACAGGCCGCCAACCCGTTTGGCGACCTAAAAAGGAACATCAAAAGGAACGCCGATCCATTGTCAGACCTGGCGCCGGTCCTAACAGTAGGCAGCCGGTCGTTCGGTTTGGTTTGAAGATTAAAGGAGCGCCGCTCCCTCTTCAGCTCCGGCCGCCGGTCACAACAGCTCGTTCCGCCGGCGGGAGAAGCGACCTGAGGGTGACCAGCTGCACAGGTTGCTCGAAGTGTCGCTGTGTAGTGCTGTCTTCCAGGCCACTGCTGATGACGCTCAGCCAAGGACTCTTCTCCCTCTCGTTCCTTGTGGCTCCCCTCTGGGAAAAGCATTCATACACACCACCACAGGCACGGGAGAGCACCCTGCCCGCACTGAGACACGTCGAGTCCGACAAATTATCCAAAAGCAACCTTACTTAAGCAGTATTACCAAACACAAAGCAGCAATCGGGACGTTTTCTCTGAGGTTTCACCAAAACTCCTAATCCCGATCCGATAATAATCTTCCCATCAAACTGCTTTCAAGAAAACTAATTGTCAAGTGATGCGCTCACCGTGGCATACCGAGTGCCTGCGTGAGTAATCCGCCGTAACCCACCAGGTATCATACTCATAAAATGAAGCATTTTACTTCACGCTATCTTTTAGTTCCCGAAATTTAGTGCCGCCAAAGCCAGTCGTCAATTCCTCTTGAGAAGACGAAAGCATAACTGCCGTGCTGCACCTGCATTAGGAACCTCTTATTAACATCCGCAAACGCACATCACCAGTGCGCCTGCCTGGAGGAGATACCACCTAACCGTTCCCTTGCTGTTGCCACTTTCACAAAGCATACATATAAACTCACGAGCTAGCTTTTCTTACACACCGGACACATGCGAACAAAACATTAAATGAACAACAAAAAAAGTTTCGCATGAATCCTGAAAAATCTCGCAAGCAATAACTTTGCGTCTCTACGCTCAGTCATAACTTAGTTCATAACGTTGCTCCTGCTCATTTACACGTATCTACCATGACGCAGGCTCCTATGCGTGTCGTTTATGCAATCGCACAACGCTACCTTAGCTAAACGTACAACGCCCAAGAAATGAACAAAACCAAAAAATGTGTTACCTAAACACTATTTGGTAGACGAGATTCTTAAAAAAAACACATTAAAATCCAAAACAACTTAAACAGTCAAAAGCAAATTTCAAAACAAAATAAATCCACTAATGACCATCGTCAAAAGCTCACGGATGTCTACTCCTTTTTGGGACTAATGCGCGGTGTCGCGTCCTGTGGGTCTTTTTAGGCGAACGGGAAATGGAACAATGGCAAAACCCATTCGCTTCGCCTCCGACCCCCGCAAAGCTCTGCGCTGACAACCTGCGTTCTTACTCTCGCTGAGTACCTCGCACTCCCGCAGTCCATCAAACATGCCGTCGATAGAGCGACGAAAGGGTCTGCCTTTCTACCCAACGTGCTTTTTTTTTTTTTTCGTTTTGTCCGGCCGGCTCGGACGCATACAAACCAACTCCGGTGCCGATGACAAACGCCTAATTCTGTACGCTCTAATGCGTGTCACTATCCTTCCAATAGATCTATACAACGCATATAGGCTACCAAAATGATAGAGCGCTAACGAAAACAAAGTACAAACGAGTTTATTTACAAAATCACAAAAACAAACAAAATGTTCCTTTCAACAGTCCCGAGTCGACGTTTTCCGAGAGGCTAACAGCTGTTCGCAACAACTCTGAGTCGAACTCGCGGTGGTCGCGCCCGGAACGATTTTCTCGAGAAGCGGGGTCTACAACACGCGTCAATCGCCCTGCTACCGAACCCCCGCGACGTTCCTCGAAGCCGACTTGCTGTCGCTTCCTGCCCCTCGAAAACCACCGACTCTTTTGCCCCGCACCCCGTCCAATGCACCGCGAGAACAACGGAAGGGTCTCTTGCCCCTCGACCACTTATGCACACAATGCGCTTCTCTTTTCTTTGTTCTCTGGCCGCTTGGACGCTTGCGATACGGCAACTTTCTTGAAATTTCGCTCCGCCATTTGAATACATTCCTCAAACGCGTCGCGATTTGTTGCCTGCCTGTTTTTACGGCGCTTTCTTCCGTTTTGCACGTCTCTTGGTGCCGTCTACGGAGCCTTTCGCCCATCTCTGATGCTCACCAGCACCCACATGCTCATCTGATTTTTCGCGCGGGACTGTCTGGATAATTGCCTAGCAATCTATCCTTCAAAACACTGCCGCGTACGATGCGCTTTCTTTTCCGGCGGTTCGGACGCATACGATACAGACCCGTCAGAGATGACAACGGCACTTTTCTCGCGATTTACCACGCCGTTGAAACCCTTACTCAAACGCGTTGTGGCTCATCTCGAGCTTTGCCTTTTTGTTGCCCTTCGGACGCTTTCTTCCCCTGTGCACGCTTCTTTGTGCGGACCTGGGAGCCTTTCGTCCTACTCTGACGTTCTTCATCACCGATATGCTCCCCGCCATCTCGCGCGCCCAGTCCTGATGATTGCCTATCAGTTCATCGTTAGACCGCGGCCGCGGTAGATTGCGCACTTCTGTTCCTTACTCTCCGGCCGCTTCAGACGCATGCGATTTAAGCCAGTCAGAGAAGACAACGGGCCTTTTCTCGCAAATCCGCCACGCCGTTTGAAGGTCCTCGTCAAACGCGCCGCGCTGATCGCGAGCCTTTGCCGCGCTTCTGTTTTTCGGACGCTTTCTCCGTTTGGCACATTCCTTGGTGCCAAACCTGGAGCCTTTCGTCTCCGCCTCTGACGCCTCATCAACATGGTCTACAGGGCTGCAAGGTTCGATGGAACACTCTGTTAATCTTACTTCGTTTCCACCACCACGGAACCCTCACACCCTGCTGTGACCCGCGAGCTCTTTTCCCTCAGAATGGGTTAAAACCTGTTCCATTCCCTTACAGGCACTAGCCTTCTCTTGGCCTCAAACGGCACCGCGCTATATCTACAGATATCAGACCCGCAGCACTCTCTTCGGCCCTAAACGGCAACCGCTGCTGAAACGCACCGTTCGTGCGGTACATCTGCAAATTTCTGACCTGTAGCCCTCTCTTCGGCCTTAATCGGCACCGCCGCTACGTCGCACCGTTCGTGCACTTCATCTACAGATGTCTGACCTGTAGCCTTCGCTTCGGTCTCAAATGGCACGCCGCTACATCGCACCGTTTCGTGCGCTACATCTATGGATTGACCACTCTGCTGCAATGCCACCAATTCACAATTAAGCCTTTCTATCTCTTCATCTAATTCCTGCATCCTTTTTATATGTTCTTCATGCCTGCGCTCAGCTTCCAATTCCTCCTGGCGGCCATCTTCCTTTCTTTGCGCCCTTTGTACTTCTCCTCCTGGTCCAATAAGTACATATTCCCGAAGTGCCTCGATTTCCTCATTGTCCCTATTGCTTTCGAGAATCACTTCGCGGAGTTTAGAAGCAGGCATATCATCATTAAAATCTAGCTCCAGATCCCAACACAGGTTCAGCAGGTCCTCTCTTGTCAATCTCGTAAGATCCATGGCGACTACTTTGCTTTGGCTCAGCTGTGACAAAACACAAACCCACCAGCGTTTCATTCTGGGTCTAGAGAAATTGAAGCCTGGCAAATCTCACAGCGGAGACCACAAGCTTAAGCACCCAAGTAGCACTACGTGGCCAACATCCCTCTCTACTTTTTCTTGTTAATTTTTCACTCCTGCTTTTTACAACATCCTAAAATTTAACCCGCAACGTACCCTTAGAAATTTTGAAAACATTACCACTTGTTCCTATTGAATCATCTAAGCTTTCCTGCTTTAGCGTACTTGCTCAGATAATCATCCAGTGCTGCCTTGTGCTGAGATATAACAACCACAGTGGCCAGGCAGTTGTTGGTTATATCTATCTTTTAACGAATCTAGGCTAAAAGACTCGATATATCTCAAGCACAAAGCCAGGCACTCACCCCATTACGTGCGGTGGTGGTACGCTGCTTCGATCCCGCCGAGTTCCAGGGCTTTCGGCTGGCCTCCGGTACATGTCGCTCTCCGTCGCAGACTCGTATCCCACCGCTGCCACCAGCTGTTGCGACCGGGGTTTCCAGACACCGGAGGTCCGGGATGAAGTTGTCGAGGCAGGAGGAAGAGAGACTTGAAGAGGGTTTATTTACAATATATACATTGCGAACTCCCTACACGGTGAGCCCTCAAACGTGGCAGGCCTCTACATGACTCCTAACATAGCGCTCCATGGTGCTTGGTTCTACATGGTTCTGCTCGGTTCTGCTCTGTTCTGCCTGGTCTCTTCTCGAAAAAAGCACACCGAATGAGCCGTGGGGGCTCATTATAAAGGTCTGTCCTCCCCGATCCCTAGATCGGGGACCGCGTACAGAGGGCACCGTCCAACCACGGATCACACATTACCCGCGAGGGTGACGAGCACGCACGGTCCACGTGAACGTTCAAAATTGAAGCGTGGTCACTGCACGGCCATGTGGCACGAACGTGGCTCCTCCTCGTCAAGGGGTGTCGCTGGGCGAGGGGTCTGAAGTTGATGACTGCATCCATCGAAAGGGCCGCCGTAAACAAGCTTCAAATGGTCGCCGAACGACTCGTTCAATTAGCGGGACGATTTCCGGCCGCCGCCGCCGCCGTCATCTTCCAAAGAAGAAGCTGCACTTGTGGTCTCCCGAACTGCTCACGGTGTCGTGGCGGCAAGACGCCGCACCCTCCGGCCAGGGGGGAACAATACATGGCGGACACAGGCCGCCAAACCGTTTGGCGACTAAAAAGGAACATCAAAAGGAACGCCGATCCATTGTCAGACCTGGCGCCGGTCCTAACAGTAGGCAGCCGGTCGTTCGGTTGGTTTGAAGATTAAAGGAAGGAGCGCCGCTCTCTTCAGCTCCGGCGCCGGTCACAACAGCCGTCACACTCCTGGCAACCAATCGACCACCAATTCCCGATGCCCCAGTCCTGACATACGCAGCGGCATTGCGATCACCTTCGCCACCGCCTAAAGATTGCTATGCGTCCAAGGTACCAGGCTATGCAACCATTCCGGGACACTGCTTCGAAGTCGCCTCTCGTCTCAAAGTTTCCGAACACACCTGCTATCTGCCGTCTGCTCAAGACAAAGGGATAGCAGGCAAGCACGTGGTGCATCCTCAGATAACCCTCCACTCTGATATCAGTGCGGCGAAGCGGGTGCACGTGTACCGGAACTATCAATACCGCCAACTACGTCTCCGCGGCTTCCACCCTGATGCTCGATGCCTACGCTACAGTGACCGCCTCCGTGAAATCGAAGCCTATCTCACAGGCCAGTGAACTTTCGACTATTCAGCACCAGTAGTCGAGATCCCCATCGCCTCGCATGCAGGTGGCCATCTGGTGATGCCTACTGGTACGTGCACGGCACACATCGAATACGTACATACGTCGACATTTGCGGGCTCTTTCCGCGTATTGGTGCTTGTACTCTCGGCCAGTCACTTCTAGGAATGACTTCCTTCGTGAATACGGCGCCGTCATCAACCTCCGTGAATTACTTGTGTCGTTCGAGGATCCGTTTTGCGTGGTAACTTACAGTACGCAATTCCCGAAAAGAGCACCGTGTTACCGACGATTCTCTTACTCTCCCACCTCGAAGCAACCTCTTTGTCAAACAGAATTGAGACAGGACGTGACTGACACAGTAATTGACGAGACCAATTGTCTCTCCTTATTTCACGACATATCTGTGGTACCAGAGGAATCATTCTGTCTAGCAGCAACAGGCATGCTCACTTGCTGGTGTCGAACTTTCAGCGACCAATATCGCCACCTCACGAGACACACTGCCATTGCATATTTTGAAGAACTTGCCAAGCTGAAAGTTCACCCACGTTAGCCTCACTTTCATTGAATGGCCACCCTGACGAGGCCTTGGCGAGTACTCTCAACGAAAACGAGAGTCTACCTGCAGCACAATGAGAAAGCCTTTTTGCGTATATTTGGCTCATATCAAGACTGCTCTGCCTTTACTTCGAAGGTTAAACAGAAGCCACTTGCTCAGCATCGTATCATCATGGAACCAACCGAGAGTCCCATTCGACGACATGCCTATAGGTTGTCGCAAAAGAAGAACAAGACGCTATACGTGACCAAGTAAAGCAGATGCTTCAGGATGACGTCATCCAGCCATCGAACAGTCCCTGCGGCTTCACCAGTTGTGTTAGTAAAGAAGAAAGATGGCACGTTGCGCTTTTGCGTTGATGTACCGTAAACTGAACAAGGTCGCCAAAAAAGGACGTTTGTCCTCTACCCCGCAATGAGGACTCGTTGACCATATACGTAACGCTAAATATTTTTTTCTCCGTGGATTTGCGTAGCTGCTACTAGCAAATCGCAGTGGATGAGAACGACCAAAAAAGACGGCTTTTATTATGCGCGACGGCCTGTGAGAGTTTAAAGTGTGCCTTTCGGTCTTTGCTCGGCGCCAGCTACTTTCACAAGAATGATGTAT
>WOVY01015546.1:0-12935 GCA_013436015.1 Rhipicephalus annulatus | reverse complement strand
CGTGTTGTTGCGACCGGGGTTTCCAGACACCGGAGGTCCGGGATGAAGTTGTCGAGGCAGGAGGAAGAGAGACTTGAAGAGGGTTTATTTACAATATATACATTGCGAACTCCCTACACGGTGAGCCCTCAAACGTGCAGGCCTCTACATGACTCCTAACATAGCGCTCCATGGTGCTTGGTTCTACATGGTTTTCTGCTCGGTTCTGCTCTGTTTCTGCCTGGTTCTCTTCTCGAAAAAAGCACACCGAATGAGCCGTGGGGGCTCATTATAAAGGGTCTGTCCTCCCCCGATCCCTAGATCGGGGACCGCGTACAAGAGGGCACCGTCCAACCACGGATCACACATTACCCGCGAGGGTGACGAGCACGCACGGTCCACGTGAACGTTCAAAATTGAAGCGTGGTCACTGCACGGCCATGTGGCACGAACGTGGCTCCTCCTCGTCAAGGGGTGTTCGCTGGGCGAGGGGTCTGAAGTTGATGACTGCATCCATCGAAAGGGCCGCCGTAAACAAGCTTCAAATGGTCGCCGAACGACTCGTTCAATTAGCGGGGACGATTTCCGGCCGCCCGCCGCCGCCGTCATCTTCCAAGAAGAAGCTGCACTTGTGGTCTCCCGAACTGCTCACGGTGGTCGTGGCGGCAAGGACGCCGCACCCCTCCGGCCAGGGGGGGAACAATACATGGCGGACACAGGCCGCCAACCCGTTTGGCGACTACAAAAGGAACAATCAAAAGGAACGCCGATCCATTGTCAGACCTGGCGCCGGTCCTACAGTAGGCAGCCGGTCGTTCGGTTTGGTTTGAAGATTAAAGGAGCGCCGCTCCCCTCTTCAGCTCCGGCGCCGGTCACAACAAGCTCGTCCGCCGGCGGGAGAAGCGACCTGAGGGGTGACCAGCTGCACAGGTTGCTCGAAGTGTCGCTGTGTAGTGCTGTCTTCCAGGCCACTGCTTGATGACGCTCAGCCAAGGACTCTTCCCTCTCGTTCCTTGTGGCTCCCCTCTGGGAAAAGCATTCATACACACCACCACAGGCACGGGAGAGCACCCTGCCCGCACTGAGACACGTCGAGTCCGACAAATTATCCAAAAGCAACCTTACTTAAGCCAGTATTAACCAAACACAAAGCAGCAATCGGGACGTTTTCCTCTGAGGTTTCACCAAAACTCCTAATCCCGATTCCGATTAATAATCTTCCCATCAAACTGCTTTCAAGAAAACTAATTGTCAAGTGATGCGCTCACCGTGGCATACCCGAGTGCCTGCGTGAGTAATCCGCCGTAACCCACCAGGTATCATACTCATAAAATGAAGCTTTTACTTCACGCTATCTTTTAGTTCCCGAAATTTAGTGCCGCCAAAGCCAGTCGTCAATTCCTCTTGAGAAGACGAAAGCATAACTGCCGTGCTGCACCTGCATTAGGAACCTCTTTATTATACATCCGCAAACGCAACATCACAGTGCGCCTGCCTGGAGGAAGATACCACCTAACCGTTCCCTTGCTGTTGCCACTTTCACAAAGCATACATATAAACTCACGAGCTAGCTTTTCTTACACACCGGACACATGCGAACAAAACATTAAATGAACAACAAAAAAAGTTTCGCATGAATCCTGAAAAATCTCGCAAGCAATAACTTTGCGTCTCTACGCTCAGTCATAATTAGTTCATAACGTTGCTCCTGCTCATTTACACTATCTACCATGACGCAGGCTCCTATGCGTGTCGTTTATGCAATCGCACAACGCTTACCTTAGCTAAACGTACAACGCCCAAGAAATGAACAAAACCAAAAAATGTGTTACCTAAACACTATTTGGTAGACGAGATTCTTAAAAAACACATTAAAATCCAAAACAACTTAAACAGTCAAAAGCAATTTCAAAACAAAATAAATCCACTAATGACCATCGTCAAAAGCTCACGGATGTCTACTCCTTTTTGGGACTAATGCGCGGTGTCGCGTCCTGTGGGTCTTTTTAGGCGAACGGGAAATGGAACAATGGCAAAACCCATTCGCTTCGCCTCCGACCCCCGCAAAGCTCTGCGCTGACAACCTGCGTTCTTACTCTCGCTGAGTACCTCGCACTCCCGCAGTCCATCAAACATGCCGTCGATAGAGCGACGAAAGGGTCTGCCTTTCTACCCAACGTGCTTTTTTTTTTTTTTCGTTTTGTCCGGCGGCTCGGACGCATACAAACCAACTCCGGTGCCGATGACAAACGCCTAATTCTGTACGCTCTAATGCGTGTCACTATCCTTCCAATAGATCTATACAACGCATATAGGCTACCAAAATGATAGAGCGCTAACGAAAACAAAGTACAAACGAGTTATTTACAAAAATCCACAAAAACAAACAAAATGTTCCTTTCAACCAGTCCCGAGTCGACGTTTTCCGAGAGGCTAACAGCTGTTTCGCAACACTCTGAGTCGAACTCGCGGTGGGTCGCGCCCGGAACGATTTTCTCGAGAAGCGGGGTCTACAACACGCGTCAATCGCCCTGCTACCGAACCCCGCGACGTTCCTCGAAGCCGACTTGCTGTCGCTTCCTGCCCCTCGAAAACCACCCGACTCTTTGCCCCGCACCCCGTCCAATGCACCGCGAGAACAACGGAAGGGTCTCTTGCCCCTCGACCACTTATGCACACAATGCGCTTCTCTTTTCTTTGTTCTCTGGCCGCTTGGACGCTTGCGATACGGCAACTTTCTTGAAATTTCGCTCCGCCATTTGAATACATTCCTCAAACGCGTCGCGATTTTTTGCCTGCCTTGTTTTTACGGCGCTTTCTCCGTTTTGCACGTCTCTTGGTGCCGTCTACGGAGCCTTTCGCCCATCTCTGATGCTCACCAGCCACCCACATGCTCATCTGATTTTTTCGCGCGGACTGTCTGGATAATTGCCTAGGCAATCTATCCTTCAACAAACACTGCCGCGTACGATGCGCTTTTCTTTTCCGGCGGTTCGGACGCATACGATACAGACCCGTCAGAGATGACAACGGCACTTTTCTCGCGATTTTTACCACGCCGTTTGAAAACCCTTACTCAAAACGCGTTGTGCTCATCTCGAGCTTTGCCTTTTTGTTGCCCTTCGGACGCTTCTCCCCTGTGCACGCTTCTTTGTGCGGACCTGGGAGCCTTTCGTCCTACTCTGACGTTCTTCATCACCGATATGCTCCTCCGCCATCTCGCGCGCCCAGTCCTGATGATTGCCTATCAGTTCATCGTTAGACCGCGGCCGCGTAGATTGCGCACTTCTGTTCCTTACTCTCCGGCCGCTCAGACGCATGCGATTTAAGCCAGTCAGAGAAGACAACGGGCCTTTTCTCGCAAATCCGCCACGCCGTTTGAAGGTCCTCGTCAAACGCGCCGCGCTGATCGCGAGCCTTGCCGCGCTTCTGTTTTTCGGACGCTTTCTCCGTTTGGCACATTCCTTGGTGCCAAACCTGGAGCCTTTCGTCCGCCTCTGACGCTCATCAACATGGTCTACAGGGCTGCAAGGTTCGATGGAACACTCTGTTAATCTTAACTTCGTTTTCCACCACCACGGAACCCTCACACCCTGCTGTGACCGCGAGCTCTTTTCCCTCAGAATGGGTTAAAACCTGTTCCATTCCCTTACAGGCACTAGCCTTCTCTTTGGCCTCAAACGGCACCGCCGCTATATCTACAGATATCAGACCCGCAGCACTCTCTTCGGCCCTAAACGGCACCGCTGCTGAAACGCACCGTTCGTGCGGTACATCTGCAAATTTCTGACCTGTAGCCCTCTCTTCGGCCTTAATCGGCACCGCCGCTACGTCGCACCGTTCGTGCACTTCATCTACAGATGTCTGACCTGTAGCCTTCGCTTCGGTCTCAAATGGCACCGCCGCTACATCGCACCGTTCGTGCGCTACATCTATGGATTGACCACTCTGCTGCAATGCCACCAATTCACAATTAAGCCTTTCTATCTCTTCATCTAATTCCTGCATCCTTTTTATATGTTCTTCATGCCTGCGCTCAGCTTCCAATTCCTCCTGGCGCCATCTTTCCTTTCTTTGCGCCCTTTGTACTTCCTCCTCCTGGTCCAATAAGTACATATTCCCGAAGTGCTCGATTTCCTCATTGTCACTATTGCTTTCGAGAATCACTTCGCGGAGTTTAGAAGCAGGCATATCATCATTAAAATCTAGCTCCAGATCCCAACACAGGTTCAGCAGGTCCTCTCTTGTCAATCTCGTAAGATCCATGGCGACTACTTTGCTTTGGCTCAGCTGTGACAAAACACAAACCCACCAGCGTTTCAATTCTGGGTCTAGAGAAATTGAAGCCTGGCAAATCTCACAGCGGAGACCACAAGCTTAAGCACCCAAGTAGCACTACGTGGCCAACATCCCTCTCTACTTTTTCTTGTTAATTTTTCACTCCTGCTTTTTACAACATCCTAAAATTTAACCCGCAACGTACCCTTAGAAATTTTGAAACATTACCACTTGTTCCTATTGAATCATCTAAGCTTTCCTGCTTTAGCGTACTTGCTCAGATAATCATCCAGTGCTGCCTTGTGCTGAGATAACAACCACAGTGGCCAGGCAGTTGTTGGTTATATCTATCTTTTAACGAATCTAGGCTAAAAGACTCGATATATCTCAAGCACAAAGCCAGGCACTCACCCCATTACGTGCGGTGGTGGTACGCTGCTTCGATCCCGCCGAGTTCCAGGGCTTTCGGCTGGCCTCCGGTACATGTCGCTCTCCGTCGCAGACTCGTATCCCACCGCTGCCACCAGCTGTTGCGACCGGGGTTTCCAGACACCGGAGGTCCGGGATGAAGTTGTCGAGGCAGGAGGAAGAGAGAGCTTGAAGAGGGTTTATTTACAATATATACATTGCGAACTCCCTACACGGTGAGCCCTCAAACGTGGCAGGCCTCTACATGACTCCTAACATAGCGCTCCATGGTGCTTGGTTCTACATGGTTCTGCTCGGTTCTGCTCTGTTCTGCCTGGTTCTCTTCTCGAAAAAAAGCACACCGAATGAGCCGTGGGGGCTCATTATAAAGGGTCTGTCCTCCCCCGATCCCTAGATCGGGGACCGCGTACAGAGGGCACCGTCCAACCACGGATCACACATTACCCGCGAGGGTGACGAGCACGCACGGTCCACGTGAACGTTCAAAATTGAAGCGTGGTCACTGCACGGCCATGTGGCACGAACGTGGCTCCTCCTCGTCAAGGGGTGTCGCTGGGCGAGGGGTCTGAAGTTGATGACTGCATCCATCGAAAGGGCCGCCGTAAACAAGCTTCAATGGTCGCCGAACGACTCGTTCAATTAGCGGGACGATTTTCCGGCCGCCGCCGCCGCCGTCATCTTCCAAAGAAGAAGCTGCACTTGTGGTCTCCCGAACTGCTCACGGTGTCGTGGCGGCAAGACGCCGCACCCTCCGGCCAGGGGGGAACAATACATGGCGGACACAGGCCGCCAACCCGTTTGGCGACTAAAAAGGAACATCAAAAGGAACGCCGATCCATTGTCAGACCTGGCGCCGGTCCTAACAGTAGGCAGCCGGTCGTTCGGTTTGGTTTGAAGATTAAAGGAGCGCCGCTCCCTCTTCAGCTCCGGCGCCGGTCACAACAGCCGTCACACTCCTGGCACCAATCGCACCACCAATTCCCGATGCCCCAGTCCTGACATACGCAGCGGCATTGCGATCACCTTCGCCACCGGCTAAAGATTCTGCTATGCGTCCAAGGTACCAGGCTATGCAACCATTCCGGGACACTGCTTCGAAGTCGCCTCTCGTCTCAAAGTTTCCGAACACACCCTGCTATCTGCCGTCTGCCTCAAGACAAAGTGATAGCAAGGCAAGCACGTGGTGCACCTCAGATAACCCTCCACTCTGATATCAGTGCGGCGAAGCGGGTCACGTGTACCGGAACTATCAATACCGCCAACTACGTCTCCGCGGCTTCCACCCTGATGCTCGATGCCTACGCTACGGTGACCGCCTCCGTGAAATCGAAGCCTATCTCACAGGCCAGTGAACTTTTCGACTATTCAGCACCAGTAGTCGAGATCCCCATCGCCTCGCATGGCAGGTGGCCATCTGGTGATGCCTACTGGTACGTGCACGGCACACATTCGAATACGTACATACGTCGACATTTGCGGGCTCTTTCCGCGTATTGTGCTTGTACTCTCGGCCAGTCATTCTAGGAATGGACTTCCTTCGTGAATACGGCGCCGTCATCAACCTCCGTGAATTACTTGTGTCGTTCGAGGATCCGTTTTGCGTGGTAACTTACAGTACGCAATTCCCGAAAAGAGCACCGTGTTACCGACGATTCTCTTACTCTCCCACCTCGAAGCAACCTCTTTGTCAAGACAGAATTGAGACAGGACGTGACTGACACAGTAATTGACGAGACCAATTTGTCTCTCCTTATTTCACGACATATCTGTGCTACCAGAGGAATCATTCTGTCTAGCAACAGGCATGCTCACTTGCTGGTGTCGAACTTCAGCGACCAATATCGCCACCTCACGAGACACACTGCCATTGCATATTTTGAAGAACTTGCCGAAGCTGAAAGTTCACCCACGTTAGCCTCACTTTCATTGAATGGCCACCCTGACGAGGCCTTGGCGAGTACTCTCAACGAAAACGAGAGTCTACCTGCAGCACAATGAGAAAGCCTTTTTGCGTATATTTGGCTCATATCAAGACTGCTCTGCCTTTACTTCGAAGGTTAAACAGAAGCCACTTGCTCAGCATCGTATCATCATGGAACCAACCGAGAGTCCCATTCGACGACATGCCTATAGGTTGTCGCAAGAAGAACAAGACGCTATACGTGACCAAGTAAAGCAGATGCTTCAGGATGACGTCATCCAGCCATCGAACAGTCCCTGGGCTTCACCAGTTGTGTTAGTAAAGAAGAAGGATGGCACGTTGCGCTTTTGCGTTGATTACCGTAAACTGAACAAGGTCGCCAAAAAGGACGTTTGTCCTCTACCCCGCAATGATGACTCGTTGAACCATATACGTAACGCTAAATATTTTTTTCTCCGTGGATTTGCGTAGCTGCTACTAGCAAATCGCAGTGGATGAGAACGACCACGAAAAGACGGCTTTTATTATGCGCGACGGCCTGTGAGAGTTTAAAGTGTTGCCTTTCGGTCTTTGCTCGGCGCCAGCTACTTTCACAAGAATGATGTATACGGTTTTCACGGGGCTCAAATGGCAATCAAGTCTTGTTACCTAGGTGACGTCATCGTCTTTGCACACACGTTCGAACAACACGTACAACGCCCTCGGGCAGTTCTTCAGGCAATTAGAACAGCGGGGCTTTCTCTCAAACCCGAGACATGCCATTTTAAATACGAAGAGCGGAAGTTCCTTGGTCATGTTGTGAGCTATGCCGGCATCTGCCCAGATCTGGAAAAAACCCGCGCCGTTGCCGCCTTCTCGTGTCCACAAATAAGCGCGACCTGCGCCGATTTCTGGGTCTGTGTGCATGCTACCGATGCTTTGTCAAATACTTTTCGAAGATCGCTGAGCGCCTCAACAAGCTTACAAAGACGGTGTCTCGTTTGTACGGGGTCCCGATCAGTGCCACGTGTTTGACACCCTCCAAAACCTTCCCCAGGCTACGCCTGTACTAGGTCATTTTGACGAAAGCGCTGACACAGAATTACACACAGACGCCAGCAACGTTTTGACTACGAGCGGTATTAGTTCGGCGGCATAATGATGTAGAACGCGTGATCGTTTATGTGAGCAGGATGTTATCCCCGGCGGAGAGAAATATTCTGCAACCGAAGAGGAATGCCTCGCTGTTGTCTGAGTCATAACAATGTTTCGCCTATACTTGTATGGCCGCACATTCAGGGTAGTTAGCGACCACCATTCCCTTTGTCTGCTCGTGATCCTCATGGATCCCTCAGGTCCTCTAGCACGATGTAGCCTTCGGCTACAAGAATTCGATGTCACCATCGTCCAACAAATCTGGGCGGAAACAAACTGACGCCGACTGTCTTTCACGCGCACCAGTCGAAAATGCCAACACTGACCCTGAAGACGACGACACTTTTCTTTCTGCCGTGTCAGCAACCAGCTTGGCTGAGAAATAGCATCACGACTCGGAGCTCATCCCGCTCATTGACTACCTGAAAGGGTGCATTCCTACCCTCCTCAAAGCTTTGAACGCTCACTATTCTCCTTTTGTTTCCGCGATGGAGTGCTTTATAAAAGAACTTTCATCCTACACAAGCTATGTATCTGCTTACCCCTTTACTGCTAGCGGGATTACTGCAATTAATAGGCCTACCGAAGGCGCCTTTTCATCAGATTGGCATGGACTTGCTGGGGTCCTTCCACACGTCTTCGTCTGGAAACTAGTGGATTGTGGTTGATACTGACTACTTAACACGCCACTGTGAAACAATGGGACTTTTAAAAGCCACCGCAGCAGAAGTCGCCCATTTTTTTCATTAACAACATCGTCTTACGTCATGGTGCGCCCGCTTTCATCATAACTGATCATGGGACAGCATTCACCGCAGAGTTACTGCATGAAGTCTTGCGATTAAGTGGCACAGAAAATTGTAAAACAACGGCTTACCACCCACAAGCAAAACGAGCTGACTGAACGACTCAATAACACAATTGCAGACATGCTATCAATGTATGTGGACATCGATCACAAGAACTGGGACGCCATCCTTCCTTACATAACTTCTGCGTATAACACTGCTGTTGAAGAAAAGTACCGGTTTCACACCTTTTCGCTTAGTCTACGGTTGCGAGGTCACGACAGTGCTCGACACTATGCTCCTCCCCGACAACTTAGCAATGTACCATACCGATGCCACTAAATTCGCGCTGTGCGCAGAGGAGGCCCCGTCAACTCGCTTGTTACCGTATTCAATATCACGAAACCGCAGACGCACTCCGCTACAATATTCGTCACCATGAAGTTATTTTCAATCCTGGTGATGGAGTCCGGGCGTGGACCCCTATCCGACAGCGTGGCCGTTCAGAAAAGCTGCTTCGCCGCTACTTCGGCCCTTACAAGGTCGTACGTCCTCTCAGCGACGTTACTTACGAGGCACTCTCAGATGGCACTTTGAGACGTTCCTGTCCCCTCCGCAAATTTAAATCATTCGTGTTTAGCGTATCAAACCATACTTTTTTGCGCTGTGAATCACCAGTGGAGTGACTGACGTTATTGGTGACGTTGCGTCTTTTTTTTGTTTCCTCTTTTCCTTGCATTCTTTTCTATTTTTCTTATTTCTCATTTGACTCCTGACTTCACAACCGACTACGTTATTCCGCCTTGGGCCATTCATTTTGCTTGCATAGTAATTTTTCATCTCATTTTTCTTTTTTTCCTTCATGCACAGCATCGAGACGATGCTTGTTGGGAGGGGGGGGGGAGGCGGGTAGGTCATGACGCAAACCACCATTGATGAACGAGCCGCTGTGGCTCATACTTGTTTTGGCCGAGAAGATAAAGAAACATTTTCGTTTGCTCTGGTCAGGTCAACTCCTGGCTGTCGGTCTTTGTTTTGCTCATGACAATATAAATAACGATGCTAATATGCTGACACACCTCGATGTGTTGGCATGGAGAGGACGTGGTTGAAGCGGGTCTGGCTCACGAGCAGCTCGATCTCCTGTTCTGGCTCTGAGCTGTACCTATATATCGCGGATCATTCCAATTTATAAATAAACGCGTTCCATCGTTACAGTTTGGTGGGGGTGCTGGATAAACCAGCTACTGTCAACCAAGACCGGAGAGCAGTCGCACTAACGACGACGAAACCGCAAGAGCACGAGCTTCGGCCGCAGCCGTCAACTAAACCGGCTTGTCACCACTACCCTCTGAGATTAACTTGGACGGTGACATCCAGCAGCCTATCACGAGGGCGCCACCGTTCCACTACCGAGAACTACCCACACTCACAGGGAAACCTGGCGATGATGTCGAAGAATGGCTCAGCCACAATCAAAGGGTTGAGAAGAGTCAATGGCTGGATTGCCGCCAGTAAGTTGTCCCACGCGGGTCTATTTCTCGACTGCAGTGCTTTAGTGTGGTTTTAGAATCACCAAGACACCTTGACAACATGGGACCAATTTCAAGGGGGAGATGAAGAAGTGCTTTGGCGACCCTGCGACGAAGGAGCAACGGGCAGAGCAAATGTTGTCGCAAGAAGCTCAAGCTTGTGGTAAGACTTGAGATGTACTGAAAACTGTGCAAGTGTCTGTGCGCCAACATGGCGGAAGAGGACAAGGTGGGTCACCTTCACAAAGGAATTGCGGAAGAGGTCTACCACTTCCTTATTGGCAAAAGAGTCTTGATTCTGTGGCCGATGTGATCGGGCACTGCCGAACTTTTGAGCCCTAAAGACTCGCCGCATCAAAATGACGTTTGGACGCCTGGCGAATGTTACGACCGTCGCAACTGTCGATGTATGCCAAGACTCCCTGCCTGCTAACCTTTCGCCAACGATTCGCCTCATTGAACGGGAGTAGTAAACTTTGTCGTCACGTTTCTGTACTCGAGAACGCCTGAGAACCACCATGCGATACACCGTCCACAAGCATTTATGCTACGAGTTTCGATGAGCCGCAGCTATCCCAACCCACGGTCCTCAGCTAAGCGCTCTACCTCCGAAGTCTTCTTGCGTAGAGCCGCCTTATGCTACCCACAGTCGTAATGGCTACAACAGCCATTCAATTCCTTTTGCGTCTCAGTGGGAACAGAGCACCGCGTACTTTCAACGTCTAGCGACTTCTCTCTGCCTCATAAACGCCCCGTCTACTACCAGTGCGGTGTTCGTGAACTTATCACCCAATTTCGCCCAATGCGACGTAATCCACGTTCGACATTCTCTCAGCGATCCGCGACATTCGCACGTGGAAGCCAACGGTCTGACTACACCTACTGCGCACCCAACCCAACTGACGCCTACCAGCCGATCAACCGGAGTGGTTCGCCCGGGTCTGTGCGCAGCTGAATGCCACCCACCACACGTCCACCTCGGTAACCGTCTATACGGCGCCGGCCACGGCTTTCGTCTCTATCACCAGGCAACTAGCCAGTGCTTCCGACGGACGTGAGGTCGCTGGACGTACCGATTTTCATCAAAGTATGCCTCCACCAGTTTTCTATGCTTCAGAATAAGGTTCACGTACTTCTTGGCGACGTTGCCTCGATGGCAATAATAGATACTGGCACAAGTGTTCATGTGATAAGTTTAGTTTTTAAACAACGACTTGACCGCAAGGTTACGTTTCATTAGGACTAACCTTCCTCTTTTTGGGCAGAGAGCGGCTTATTCTTGCGTCTAGTCGGTGTCTGCACTGTGTCTGTTAGTGTAGCTGGTAAAACGTTCAAGACGGAATTCATGGTACTGGCTCAATAAACGCACGACGTTATGCTTAGCGTGGACTTTTTGCGAGTGTCTTGCGACCGTGGATTGTGGAGCGAGTGAGGTTCTCTTGTCTACTCCACCCAGCAGCCTCATTGTGAGAAATGTAACCTCATTGTAGCTAAAGATACCCTTCTGCCAGCATGGTCCACGGCCAGCGTACACGTGAACGCTGCGGAAACCGACTCAAGTTTGACTTCACGTGACATAGTGATTGAGCCGTTGCCCGTAGCTTGTGTCAAGAAAAACATCTTTGTATCATGCTGCGTTCTATCTCTGGCAGATGAGAAGGCTCAATTATGGGTGATAAACCGCTCACCCGAGTCTGTTGTACTACCGGCTGGTATTCGTCTTGCCCTGTTCGAAAAGCAGTGCAGTACCTGCGTTAGAGCCTTAAGCGATCCTGCAAAGGTGGATCCCGATGAAACTTCTGGTAGGGAAGCTGAATTTTCAAAAAAATGTTAGCAAGTCCGTTTCCTCGCAGAAGCGCAAAGTCATGGTTGCACTGCTGGTGAGACATGCTAAAGAATTTAATTTTGCACGGAAGGTGTATAGGGCGCAGATATCGACCACGCGCGCTCGTCACATCAATACTGGCTCTGCTCCTCCTCTTCTACAAAAGCCCTATCGCGTTTCCGTGTCCGAAAACAAAGTTATTGCCGAACAAGTTGGCGAGATGCTAGCCACTGGTGTATTTCAAGAATCGTCAAGTCCGCGGGCTTTGCCTGTTATCTTGGTAAAGAAAAAAGGCGGGTCCTGGAGGCTCTGCGTTGATTATCGGCATCTCAACTCTATAACCAAAAAGGACGTGTATCCCCTCCCTTGCATCGATGACGTAATTGACTACCTGCAATCAGCTTCTTATTTTTGTTCAGTAAACTTGCGATCCCGTATTGGCAGATTCCCATGGATCCAACTGTTAGAGAAGACGGTCTTTGTTACACCAGACGGTATCCTTGAATTTAATGGTATTCCTTTCGGCTTGTGTAATGCTCCGGTCGCATTTGAACGCTATATGGATACCGTCTTGAGAGACCTTAAATGGGAAATTTGTTTATCTTACCTGGATGATGTGGTTATTTTAGGACGAACTTTTGAGAAAATACTCATCGCCTCTACGTTGTTCTAATATTCATAATGAAATAATTGGAAGCGCAAACCAACGGGACACAAGAGAAGAGACAAACAAGCGCTGACTGAAACTCAGTTTATTCAGAGATGAAATTATATACCAGATAAAAGAGAACGGGAAAAAAACTGGGGAGAAGGTTCCACCATGATCAGGTGTCGTCCAGAAACGAGATTGCACAATCTAACAGTGGTATAGACGGTGAACTAACACAACTATCAATACTCCTTTTTATAAAGAAGGCATCCACATTCACAATCTAACAGTGGTATAGGCGGTGAACTAACACAACTATAAATATTCTTTTTAATAAAAAGGCTTCCGCAATCTCTCTATATGTTTTTCTGTCATGATGGCTGTATAAGACAAATGTGCG
>WOVY01015544.1:0-12576 GCA_013436015.1 Rhipicephalus annulatus | reverse complement strand
CCATGCTGAATGCGCCAGTTCTCGTCTGCCCGATGATTCTCAAAGTTGTGGGAAGGTAGCCCCATCTACCGGGTTCAAAGCAAGGCGCGGCCACTGGCGCGAAGCGCGAACCCTAGGTTATAGTCTACTGTTACCTACAGTTGTCAGCCGAAAGAAGGCAAAACAAAAGAAAGCAAAAAAATTGTCAGCAATCGAACCCAACCGGTCTGCGTGGCAATCAAGTATTTGGTCCCAGAGCCACGCAAGGTGCTGAAACTGCTTTTCTAATAAACCCTAATGTTCATGAAATGTCAATTGCGATTGCAGTGCTGGTATCCAATTTTATGAACATTGCATATGTACTCCTATAACACCGCCATCAGGTCGGGTCAATTGTAGTTAACCATCATCCAATAAAGATTATTTATGTAGCAGTGTCCAAGGCAGGCCAGTAGCCAGGATTTTTTCGGGGGAAGGGGGGGGGGGGCACTTGTTGAAGGCCTTGAAAGAGCCCTAGTTTCATCATTTATTCCCAGTACAATAACCCACTTCATACGAATTTTAAGGGCGAGAAATAGGGGGGGGGGGGGGGGGAGGCTTAGACACTTCTTCCTGGCTACGGGTCTGGGCCACGGCTACCATCCTTCATGAGCACAAGCGCTACATATCAGCTTACCTCTTGGTTGTTAATACCCATGTTGCTTTTGAAGTCGTTTCCGCAACTGTAAAAAAAGCTAGTGATATTAAAACATATGCGACTGCTAAGTATATGTCTGTGCTCACAAAATTTGTACGTATACTTATGTAGCGTCATTTATAACGTTTCGCTCAATAAAAAATTAGTCACCTTCCCTCCGCATGCTGTGATAACATCGATTCCCAAGGCATTATGGATCCACCAAATTTTTAATTCAGGAATGTAAGTTTAATTTTTTCAGCAATGTGAATTCATTGAACTTGCAGAAGTCAGCGTTTACGAAAAAAAAATCACAGCATATCCACGGAGTGAATGAGGAAGAGTGGGGTGAAGCGTCCATTCGTGCGTCTGTCCGTCGATCCATCCATGCATGCGTCCATCTGTCTGTCTGTCTGTCTGTCTGTCTGTCTGTCCGTCCGTCCGTCCGTCCGTCCGTCCGTCCGTCCGTCTGTCTGTCTGTCTGTCTGTCTGTCTTTCTGTCTGTCTGTCTGTCTGTCTGTCTGTCTGTCTGTCTGTCTGTCTGTCTGTCTGTCTGTCTGTCTGTCTGTCTGTCTGTCTGTCTGTCTGTCGGTCTGTCTGTCTGTCTGTCTGTCTGTCTGTCTGTGGATATGCTGTGCTGGCTACGCCGGCCGGGAGAGGACGCGAGACTGCCCTAGACCATAAGGAGCTTCGCCCCTCAAATAGCAATTCAGAACTATGCACACTCTGTTATAGTCGAGTTCTCTACAATTCTCGGGAGATACAAATAACGCAGGACAGCTGTACCACACAAGATTGCTACAAAAAAATAAGTACGTTTGGTTTAGAAAAAATGTTTAACGATTCGATTACTTCGTACTCAACTATGGGAGAGCACTGAGCCGTCCCGCTAAAAGCCGGAATATACGTTCCAGCAGATTTACTCTCCCACAGCAGAGACTTGTGGGGAAACTGCAGTACCCGCAGTAAAGCTAATAAAACAATTCATTACCAAGTATTTTCATCTTGAAAAGCCATCGTGCGTGTTCTGTGGATACCAATCACTTTACAGCATTCTTTCCTTGTTGTCTTTCATGTGAGAGTTAAAACGGAATTCCGCAATGAAGAGTTTTTAATATTGTTTCATATCTTTTAACCAAGCATACCTCATCTTAAATGACGTATTATATGTTAACGTGAATACTGACAAAAATTGAAGAAAAAAATGGCACAATCCCACGTACAGTGGGAATCGAGCATATGCGAAGCACGAATGAGAAAGGTTGATAGGTCACTTAAATATCAGCACAACGTTACGAGACGGAGGTAAGTTATGCGGTACATGACTTCCATGTCATGATTATCATGTTGTGATGTTCCGTTTACCTTCGTCATCTATTAACGTCCCCTGATACCAACTTTGGTATATATGAAGTTACCGAAACGACCACGAGTGATGAGCGTAGCATGTAATTATGTTTTACATGATATTCTACATCATGATTATCGTGTTTGGACATGTCATTTACAGCCCCGCCGCGGTGGTCTAGTGGCTAAGGTACTCGGCTGCTGACCCGCAGGGCGTGGTTTCGAATCCCGGCTGCGGCGGCTGCATTTCCGATGGAGGCGGAAATGTTGTAGGCCCGTGTGCTCAGATTTCGGTGCACGTTAAAGAACCCCAGGTGGTCGAATTTCCGGAGCCCTCCACTACGGCGGTCTCCCATAATCATATAGTGGTTTTGGGACGTTAAACCCCACATATCAATTAATCAATCAATGTCATTTAAATTCGTCGTCCATTCACTTCACGTAATGCCAAATTTGTTATATGTGGAACTAGTGAAACGACTGCGAGAACGATATGAGCGTAGCATGTAGTCGTATTTCACATGAAACGCATATGATTATCAGGTTTGGACGTCTCATTTACCTTCGTCGTCTATTCACTTTCGGTAATACCAAATTTGGTACGTGAAGCTAGCGAAACGGCGGCGAGCGCATCATGAAGGGCCCAATATACTCCGACGCAACATTGACGAACGCGCAGGCTGGGCGCAGCGACGCCACGCTATAGCGAAACGCGAGCACTCAGTAGTCTGACGCAAAAGCGTGACCAGCGCGACCAGCGTACGTTGGCGCAGCCCGGTGGCAACCGGCGCGAAATGCGACGTGCTGCGTTTCGCGCCGACGACGTTACTTAGACAGCACCGCGTCTGCCTCTCTTTGTGACGGAGGGACACTGTGTGCGCTCAAACGCGCATGCATCAAGCAACGCAGCGCGTGCCTGCGAGTACATGGCAGGCAGATCCACAATGGAGGTCTGTTGGCAGATCCACTGATCCATAGAGTTTCTCAAAATTAACTAGAGGGCACTCTGGCGCTGCGATCGTTCCGCGACCGTGGGAATGACGGGTAGTACACACATTTGCCTAGTCTTCGTACTTGCGGGCGGCGAATCGTACTTGCGGCTTCGTTTATTGCTGTGTTTCGGTTTTGTTTTGAAAGAAAGATTGAACCCTTTTGAACTTCGTGAACCAATTTTGAAAGGTAATTTGAAAAAAATGGGGCGGTGAAGCGCAATCGCTGAACATTTGCTGAGTTTTGTTTGAAGCTGTTTTGAGAAAACAGCTTCAAGCCACATGAACACACACGGAGCCAAAAGCAGGCCAGGAGTACGAAGATTACACAAACGTGTGTACTACCATAGCCTCCTATATTTTTTTGTGCCCGCGCATTAGCGCTAAATACATACGCGCCATCCGTCCCTTATAGTTTTGGCGCTCGCCGCCAGATGCCGCACCGATCCCATAATAACAGCAGACGACGCGGCCTATGCACGCTTGCGTTTATGCGAAGTTCAGAAAAAGTGGGCGAAGAAACTTCACGAGCACAACCTCCAAAAGTTTTTATGATGTCCCGGGGTCGAGCACTTGAGTTTGTCACGTTTCTGTAGTATTTGCGCGGCGTTGTCAACGGCAGCCTTCAGTGGCTGATTCATCTTTCTCGCTCTTGCGAGGAAAACTTCCGCGTAATTCTTTAGAGAATTTAGAACCATTACGAGCTCAGTTGACGGATACAGGAGTACACCTGGGTGGATATCTCCACATTCAATCAGAACATGCTCCGCCGTTTCCTTATCTTTCCCGCAGCATGTGCATTGTTCTTCTTCTTTAATGAATCTTGCTTTATAACTACGCGTTCTAAGGCAACCCGATCTCGCTTCAAACAGTAAAAGCGCCTCCCCTTGTATTATCGTAAAATGCCTCCCTCCTTATTTCATTTTTGCCCTTTCGGTAGTTACTCAAAGCCGGTTTTTTCTCCATAGCTGCCATCCATTCTCTCGTTTTGCGCCTCGGCGCTCCGCCAGGAGCGCTCGCATCCCATAATAGCTCGGGGGACGGCGCTGAGGGACCGACCGCTCGGGCACAAAGTTATAGAGGAGGCTATGGTACTACCCATCGTTCCCATGCTCGCTGTAGCGCCGTGCGTTTGCAGCTCCCATAGACACTAGCGCCAGAGTTCCCTCTAGTAAGTATTGTGGGAAACTCTATGCACTGATCTCCAGTAGAGAGGTATTGGCGCCTGGCGTGGCATTGCCGGCGTGACGCGATGAAATGAACGCCGGCGCGCAGCGCACCGGGTCAAGTCGAAGTGTATTGGCGCCTTCAGCGTGGCGTGTATTAATCATCTTAGATGACACGCATCTCATGATTATTATGTTTGCACCAGTCAAATACCTTCATCTATTCACATGACGTAATACTAAATTTTGGCATATGTGAAGGTAGTGAAACGGCCACGAGCGCATCATGAGTGTGGGACGTAGTCATGTTTTTACATGGACGCATGTCATGATCATCATCTCTGGACGTGTCATTTACCTATGTCGTCCGTTGGCGTCACGTATTACCTAATTTAGTACATGTGAAGCTAGCGAAACAGCCGCGAGCGCATCACGAGCGCGGCGTTTAGTCATCTTGTTACATGACACCCACCTCGTGATTATCATACTTGCACCAGTCACATACCTTCGTCATCCATTCACGTCCCCGTAACACCAAATTTGGTATATGTAAAGCTTGCGAAACAGCCGCGAGCCCCATCATGAGTGTGGCATGTAGTCATGTTGTTACATGACACGCATGTGATGATTTTCATGTTAGGGTCTGTCACTTGTGTTCGCCATGGAGTCATGTCATACCATACCAGTTTCGCAACATGTCATGTGAAAGAAACCACCTCAGAGCAGCGAGATCATGAAATGTAAATCATGACACTCATGACATAGATGTCATGATTTTCATGTTATGACTAGTCAGTTTTGTTCGTCACACAGTCATGTTATGTCTTACCAAGTTTCGGTATCGATACCATTATACAAACGGCCAGGAGAGCTGAAAGTCGTAGGTGGATAGATAGATAGATAGATAGATAGATAGATAGATAGATAGATAGATAGATAGATAGATAGATAGATAGATAGATAGATAGATAGATAGATAGATAGATAGATAGATAGATAGATAGATAGATAGATAGATAGCCTCGCCGCGGTGGTCTAGTGGCTAAGGTACTCGGCTGCTGACCCGCAGGTCGCTGGTTCGATTCCCGGCTGCGGCGGCTGCATTTCCGATGGAGGCGGAAATGTTGTAGGTCCGTGTACTCAGATTTGGGTGCACGTTAAAGAACCCAGGTGAGTCAAAAGTTCCGGAGCCCTCCACTTACGGCGTCTCTGATAATCAAATGGTGGTTTGGGTGGACTTTAAACCCACAAATCAATCAATGGAGATAGATAGATAGATAGATTAGATAGATAGATAGATAGATAGATAGCTAGATCGATAGCTAGATTAGATAGATAGATAGATAGATAGTATAGATAGATAGATAGATAGAGATAGATAATAGATAGATAGCTAGATAGATCGAGATAGATAGATAGATAGATAGATAGATAGATAGATAGATAGATAGATAGATAGATAGATAGATAGATTAGATAGATAGATAGATAGAGTCAAAGTCACCGAAGTTCACTAAGAAATGCTTCGCATTTAACATTGCATATCTACTCATGCGCTACAGCCATTACGACTGATCCCTGTCAATTGTAGTTAGGTGTCACTCAATAAAGTTATTTGCGTAGCAAAATCCAGGGCTACCAGTCTCGCGAGCACCAGTGCTTCATATCAGCTGATCGCTTTTAGTGTTGCTAATACTCACGTTTCTGTTGTTATCGTCCCATAAGCACAAACAACGTGTTATATGACCATCTATTACTGTTCAACATGTGTATGTGTGTACAAAAGTTGTGCATATATTTAACGTTCTTTCATAACGTGTCACTCAATAAAAACATTACAACATGATCACGTTTTCTCCACATGCTTCACATAACGTCGATTCCCAAGGTACGTGGGATCTGATGAATTTTTTTAGCTTCCTATACCATCGGCATCTTGTTGGCGCTGACTATTATACTTGCTCAACGTCGCACCTTTAAGAAGAAGCATGAAGTTGCACGTAGTGGTACATGTGTGACGCATTCTCTCCCGTTTTCTGACAAGACATCGATAAATACATAATCTGTCGTATTTATAAAAATTTATCATCTCCATGATCAATACAAATCACTCGCCCACAAGTTCAGTAAGCAATCCAAATAATAAGCATCACTATAAATTTTTGCCACGCTTCTGTATGGCCAACGGCCTGGGTACCTGCACCAGCCGAGATTCATTTCGGTGGATGATTGTTATATGACTACATGCCGTGTACGTTTGAAATTATTGTTAATTTCACTTTGAAATTTCCTAATGAATGCGTTTTCTTATCAGTCGCGATGCCAGCCTTCGCTGCTTATCACGCCTGTCACGAAGTTCGGCGCGTTCGAACTCCACTTACTTGTGAAAAGTTGATGATTGATATGTGGGGTTTAACGTCCCAAAACCACGTCATGATTATGAGAGACGCCGTAGTGGAGGGCTCCGGAAATTTCGACCACCTGGGGTTCTTTAACGTGCACCCAAATCTGAGCACACGGGCCTACAACATTTCCGCCTCAATCGGAAATGCAGCCGCCGCAGCCGGGATTCGAACCCGCGCCATGCGGGTCAGCAGCCGAGTACCTTAGCCACTAGACCACCGCGGCGGGGCTTGTGAAAAGTTGTGTCAGTATTTGTAATTATGAACGCCTCTCGTTCTCTATAACAAAGTGGTTTACACGAAAAAAAAAAAAGCCAGGCCTGCGCGGAAGATGCAGCACAGTCACAAACAAAGACAGAAGAGCGGCCTTTCAGAAACCTTTTCTAAAACACTCATTGGGCAGCTGCTGCAGGCATGCTTGCCTTCATGCCCACGTACGGCATTATTAATAAAAAATTTTAGTGGTAGTAAGCTGGCACTCCGCTATGCTATTTCTTCGTCATTCTTCTGAGAAGCGTGTTGTCCACTAAGCTATTGCAAGGAATTTTCTCCAATTGTTCATGCAGTAGCTGACGACTAGAGGAAGTTATACCTGAAGTGGGTATGCACCACAGTTAATAGCTGAACACAAGCTTTGTAATGGGTTGGAGCGTTGAACGACCCACTCATATGCTATTCGCATTGTGCGACGACTGCTTGTTTCTTTAGCTGTTTTAAACGCTTTATTAGTCGTAATAACTCGATTGCTTTCCTGACATCAAGCCTGCCTAGGCAAGTTTGCCAGCAAGTCCCAAACACCGGCGTGACTCAGTTGTAGAACACTGGGCTGGCATCCAGCGGACCCAGATTCGAGCTCTACTATGTCATCGGTGCTATGTTATTTTTTTCTAATTTCGTGCGATGTGGTTATGGACACCGGCGGCGGTGGCTGACAACTACGGGCGCGCGCGAGATCCGAGTCGTGATCTAATGACAGCTCCGTCTGTAATAATAATATAATAATAATAATAATAATAATAATTAAAGATAAGGCGTTACAAATATATTTTGGATTTATTATGTTGAGTAGCACGAAAGCACATGAAAGTAAGCTAGCACTATGTTTATGAAGATTCATGAAGCCTAAATTGCTCTTAGGAGTCAATTCTGGTCAGTACTCATGCTGGAAAAAAGTACTTTCAAGCGGGGGGGCCACCTAGGGGGGAAAAATTAATCCATTTTCGAATCAATTTTTTGAAGTGGTCCATGACCTTCGGACACACTGTAAATGTACATAGTCTTCCGTTCTGCACAAAGTGTTCCCCATCACCCAATTACATTCTTTCAATTGCCACTCTTTCCTGTGACAGTACCAATATGTTAGCACCTACAATAGGCTCACAGCTTTTGTTCCAAGCAGTTCTAATGCAATAGTTTCTATCTTACCTGCCCTCACTCCCAACAACTATCTAAAGTTTTATCTAAACAAATCAGAGATGCGACAGAGGGCAGAGTAATACACATTACGAGCACTGACTAAAAACTACATAGTTTTTATTTTACGAAAAAAAAAAGTTAAGTCTACGAAACCACTTGCACAAAACAAAACTAGCGGGCATCGGAATTTTCGGGGACGAGAAGAAAAGAATAGCACGCCTTTGAGCTAGGCCTTCACTGTTAGAATTTTTAAACTAAGGTAGACCATAATTTTTGTGCCAGCCCATCGCCACTAGGGACCTGCCATGAGCGCGAGATCACACTGTGGAACGGGTCATTTCTGCCATGGTAAAAGAGACAAGAAAGGAGAATCTGCCACACGCACCAGCCATGGATGCCGATTTCAAAAGCTTTTAAGGACATGGACGAGTGGCAAACGGGGAGTACAAACGAAAGTGGGCGCCCTGACTTGTCGACCAGTTTCAGTAGCTCCACAAGTGAGGAGTTCGGAGAACGGCCGCCTTCGAGAGCTGGTTGGCACGACAGTTGCGAAGAGGTGCTGTTCGATGACCGATACGAGCCACATATCGTCGACGAATTTGAAAACAGCAACAACGATGACGTCCACAACGGCTACCTGCGCTCGCAAGACTACAGCCAATCCATGAAGCGTTGCCAATGGGTTTCAGGATCGCCGATATTCAAAGGAAAGAGGGCGCGATACCTGGAGCCAAGCACTTACCACGCTCGTAAGAGGAAGACACCAGATAGTTGCGGCTGGCTGGGCTGAAGTGTTTCCTACTATCTCCGAGGAACTTCTGAGGGAAGAGGCCGTCCAGGAGGCGGGCTGTTCATCGTCCCGACCGAGCACTGCTGACACGTCGATGGCGGCGCAGACGTCCCGTAGTGCGACAGAGGTCTCGTAGACGACCTGTAAATTGAAAGCAACTCCTGCAGTAGCCATGTCGACTTCAACCACAAATCTCAACTTTCAGGTTCCAGATCCAGCGTCCCAGCGCAACTTACTTATCGAAACCACCTCATCAATGGCGATGCTGGAAAAGTGGTCAGACGACAGCGGCCTCCAGGCTACTTCATTCGCAACTCTCCAGTTCAGTCCAAAAAGCAATTTACCCGACGACGATCCAAAAAAGCCGAAGGAAGCGTAAACACTACGGAGACCTCTGATGGACCACTCCTCCTGCGCACGTTTACACCGGCGCTGTGCTCTGGCCTCGAGAAGTCATCGATCCTAAATTTCGATGCCACTTCATCCGACGTTTCTCTGACGGAACGTCGAAGTAATGCAATGGCTGAAGGAGTTACTGGGCTACTGGAGGAAGACGACGAAGAACCTATTCATGCCGTCGCTCTCGTCTTAAATAGCACGTTGAATGTCGAACCGCATCTCCACCACGCTGCGAACGAGAAGCCATTAAAACTCGATCAGATGGGGCGGCCCGATCGCAACTGCGTCTTCCTCCTCACCGTAAGCCTTCTCGTCGCGGTGTTCTTCGTGGCGAGCGTGTTCTATGCGCGCACGAGCTTTCGCTTCGGTGCACCGCCCAAACATCCACTGATAAAGGTCGCCAACAACAAGGTGGATCTCGACGCGAACGCTACCAACCTCGATGGCAGACAGCTTTCGGTGTCGATTGTGGATCGCGCCGCTGCTTTGGATAGGTCCCTTGCGAGCAGCACATTGTCTGCAGCGTCATCGGAGAAGTCCACATCCTTCATTGCTAAGAAGGGGCAAGCTCTAACGACAAAAATGGCCGATGGTATCGGCGTTTCCAGGCGTTCGCTACCGCTGACGAAACTGGAGAAGCTGCCATCAGTTTTTCGTTCTACTTTTCTAGTAGTTCTACAAACGATTACGCCGTGACAGACAAGACGACACCCATGGAGCCGTTCGTGAACCAATCGGCATTCATCGATTATAAAGAAACTTTTGCGTACGCCAAAAATGACACAAACGTTGACGATGACGTATTCTAATAGACATTTTTGTCATGACACAGTGAATATTGTAGTTGAGATAATCTATTTTTGCCCTTATTTTTTTGTATGGTATATACCGTAAAATAAACGAACAGTGAATAGTGAAACAGTGATGCATATCTATAATAACGTAATGTTTTGATATTCACTAAAATGTTTTATGCGCTTGCGAGAGGGACGGGTCCTGTTGATTGTAAAATAATATTGAATGCAAGCTTCAATATATAGTAAACGCAATAATACACTAGCTTCTGTCGACCAATGTGCGCTGTAATATTCTGTCTCTCATACCAGAATTAAAGTTTTGGCGCAGAATTGGTTACGCTGGTATAATGTAGTGCCACACAATGCCACAAATGACCAAAGCCATGACAACAAAGTCTAGGACTTTTGAGCTATTTCGCGAGTACCCCTTTTGAGTGGGCATATAACTCTACTGTAGACGTTGTTCTTGTCGCCTGATCTGCTACTGCTTACTTCGAAGATCGCTTAGTTGGGGCTGAGATCAGTCAGTCAGTCAAGAACTTTATATATGGTCCTGAGGAGTTTAAGCCACCAGGGTGCCCACGTGGGACATCCTAGCAGCCGCTACCGTAGGCGACCCCGAGTCGGGGCGGGAACGTGGTGGCGTTCCGCCAGTCTTGGGCCCTCTGGACTGCCTTAAGTTGGTTTCGGAGATTGGGGCTCCTGAGTGCCTCCTCCCAGTCGGACTCACTGGTGAGAGGTCCCTGAGGTAACGCGGGACATTGCCAGAGCATGTGCGCGAGTGAACAGTACACTTCTGTGCAATCTGGGCACTGTGAATTTATGTCTGAGTTGTAATGGCTGAGTCGGCCCCGTGATGGGTACGATCTCGTTTGTAACATTCTAAAGGCTACTTCTTGCGCGCGTTCGAGTTTGAATGGGGGTAACGGGGTATCGGCTTCTGTTGTGTCGGTAGTGGGAGGTAATTTCATGGAAGGTGAGTAGTGGGTCATTAAACTGCACGTCTGGGCCAGCTCTTCGGTGGCTGATTGATCGTCACGGCGGCGGGTCAGTTCTCGTGCTCGATCATGAGCCATTTCGTTGAGGTTGGGTTGTTGTGGGTGAACGTCTTTGCCCATGTGGGCAGGGAACCAAGAGAGGTAGTGCGAGCCCGTATATTTCCGTGTTTGTAAAATGCGGGCTGCTTCTGGAGCGATGTTGCCGGTTTCGTAAGCCCGAATGGCGGCGCGAGAGTCTGTGAAGACATAGTGAGTGAGGGGTCGGTCATCGCTAAAGCTATAGCAACTTGTTCGGCTATGGCGCTTGTTGATAGCCTAACCGAGGCGGCTGAGCGTAGGGCTCCGTCGCCATCTACTACCGCGAGTGCGAAAGAGGAGGAGTTACCGTATTGCGCCGCGTCGACGAATGCGGGGTAGAGTTGCGATTCGCGGCGGTACGGTTGAGGATCGCGCGAGCGCGGGCCAGCCGTCTGCCTTCGTTGTGTGTGGGTGGACATTTCGCGGAAATGGGGTTACCATGTAAGTAGCGCGGACAACTCTGGGGAGGGTTACTGCGCGTTCAAGGCAGGGGTGTGGGGACATGCCGGCCTCGCTTAGAAGTCGGCGGCCTGCCTTGGAGGAGGAGAGGCGGATCACTTGGGCCGTGGTCTGGGCCTCGATCACTTCATCGATGCCGTTGTGCATGCCTAGTTGGTCGAGACGGGAAGTGCTCGTGTTTTGTGGCAAACCAAGGACTTGTTTAATGCTTTTGCGCATGAGTGTGTTTAGTTCGTCTTTCTACCTTCGTCCAGTTGTGGGCAGAGGCGACGTAATTGATGTGACTCATTAGGAACGCGTGGTATATGCGCAGAAGGTTGGCCTCTCCAAGGCCTCGTCTACGACCCGAGACTCGCTGAATGAGTCGGAGCATGCTCGGTTTTAGCTGTGATATGTTTAATTGTTCTTGCATGAAAGCCAGTGGCCTCGACGAGGAGGCGCGAATGCGTATGGAGTCCACGCGGGGATTCGCTGCTCATCTTGGCCGTGTAGCGCTATGGGTAGTCACATAAGGGTGTTTAAGTACGAACGCCTTGGCGAGATTGCCGGTACAGTAGCAACTCTGATTTTGTGGGCGACAAACGAAGTCCAGGGTTTTTTAAGTAGGCTTCTGTGGTATCGAGAGCAGTTTGAAGGGCTTGCTCCAACTCCGCCAATGAGCCTCCCGGGCACCAGATGGTGATGTCACTCTGCGTATATAGCATGGTTTATGTTGGATGTCGCGGAGTTTGTCAGATAGTCCCTTATTACTATGTTAAAAAGGAGTGGAGAAATGACTGCCCTTGTGGTGTCCCGTTGGAACCTAATGTGTAAGTATCGGATGTAAGTTGCGATAAATGCAGCTGAGCTTTTCGATTTTGCAGAAGAAAAGAACGAATGTACGCTGGAATCTTTTACCGAGACCAAGGTGGCAAATGGATTCCAGTATAAAGCGGGTGTGAGACGCTGTCGAATGCTTAGTGAGTGGGTCTAGGCGAGAATGCCACGAACATCTCTCGTTTTGAGTCGAAGATCTGTTTCTTTAGTAATAGCATGACGTCTTGTGTTGAAAGGTGCGGACGGAACCCGACCATGTTGACG
>WOVY01015543.1:0-34468 GCA_013436015.1 Rhipicephalus annulatus | reverse complement strand
CCAAAACCAGCCTTCGTGACACCGGACGGTCTGTATGAGTTTAATGTCATGCCCTTCGGCCTCTGCAATGCGCCTGCCACCTTCGAGCGCATGATAGACTCGGTTCTTCGGGGTTTGAAATGGCAAATCTGTCTCTGCTATCTCGACGATATAGTCGTATTTGCGCCAGACTTTAGAACACATCTCGAACGCCTCAAACACAGTCCTCACGTGCCTGAAGAATGCTCAGCTCCAACTCAACCTCAAGAAGTGTCACTTCGCTGCTCGGCAACTTACGATTCTCGGGCACGTCGTATCAAAGGACGGTATACTTCCAGACCCGGCTAAGTTACGTGCTGTCGCCGACTTCCCCAAACCAACGACTATGAAGCAGTTCGGAGCTTCGTGGGGTTATGCTCCTACTTTCACCGGTTCGTGCGCAACTTCGCCCTATCATTGCGCCTTTGACCGGACTTATAGGCAGCACCACTGATATTTCGTCATGGTCTTCTGAGTGTGACCAAGCCTTCTGTACCCTTCGTCGTCTCCTCACTTCGTTACCAATACTGCGTCACTACGATCCTACGGCAGCAACTGAGGTCCCACACCAACGCCAGTGGTGTCGGCCTCGGTGCGGTTCTCGCGCAACGCAAGCCTGGATTCGCCGAGTATGTCGTCGCCTACGCCAGCAGAACTCTTACCAAGGCTGAATCAAACTACAGCGTCACCGAGAAGGAATGCTTGGCGATCGTTTGGGCACTTGTCAAGTTCCGCCCACACCTTTATGGCCGTGCTTTTGGTGTAGTAACGGACCGCCACGCATTATGCTGGTTATCTTCGCTTAAGGACCCATCGGGTCATCTTGCCCTTGGCTCTTCGGCTTCAAGAATATGACATTCGCGTGTATATCGTTCCGGCCACAAGCATGCCGATGCTGATGCACTGTCACGATCTCCCTATCACCGGACATCGCATCTGTTTCCTCGGACAACACGTTGTCAGCGCTTGACGAGGACGCCATCTCTTCTGCACAACGCAATGACTCATGGATCGCTTCGCTTCTTGACGCGTTATCCGAGGCACCGACACTTCCAACCACTCGAACCCTGCACCGCCAGGCTCCGCACTTCAGTATTCGGGATGGCCTTTTGTACCGGCGCAACTATTCAGCAGATGGTAGGAAATGGCTCCTAGTCATTCCCCGAACGCTGCGCTCTACCATCTGTGCGTCGTTTCATTCTGACCGGCAATGGGCTCATGCCGGTGGTTTTCAAGACCTACGAGCGCCTACGAAAAAGGTATTACTGGCGCGGAATGTTTACCTTCGTCCGCCAATTCATTCGCGGCTGCCACGAATGTCAGCGGCGGAAAAGCCCGCCACATCCTGCAACAGCTAGGTTCATTGCAGCCACTTCCATGCCCAGACCGTCCGTTCGACCGTGTAGGAATTGACCTCTACGGACCACTCCCATTAACAACGGCAGGCAACCGATGGGCTATCGTGGCAGTGGATCATCTAACACGGTACGCTGAAACTGCTGCTCTCCCCACAGCTGCAGCACAAGACGTCGCAACTTTCATACTCAATCGTTTTGTGCTTCGTCATGGTCCTCTTCGCGAACTCCTCAGTGACCGAGGGCGTGTTTCCTCTCCGATGTAATACAAGCACTTCTTCAACAGTGCCATATTGCTCACCGGAAGAGTACAGCCTACCACCCACAGACGAACGGCTTGACTGAGCGGTTTAATCGTACTCTGGGGGACATGCTCGCTACGCATGTCACTTCTGATCAAACAAACTGGACCTTGTTCTCCCATTTGTGACATACGCGTATAAACACCGCTACGCAAGTCACTACCGGTTTTCCCCATTTTTCTCCTGTATGGTCGCGAACCATCGCACACCATCGACACTTTACTGCCATACTCGCCAGATCCCTCCGAATACAAGCATGTCTCAGAAGCCGCTCGTTACGCAGAAGAGTGCCGCAAGCTAGCCAAGTGGCTTACTAATCCGACCAACAGCGCCAGAAGGAGATCCGTGACGACGACCATCGTTCTGCATCAACGTTTGTTCCTGGAGCACTTGTATGGCTTCATGTACCGCCCTGTGCCCCTGGTGTATCACCCAAGCTACTCTCTAATTATCATGGTCCCTACCGCGTGGTCGACGTACTTCACCCGTGAACTACGCCATTGAACCCCTCACGCCACCGAGCGACCGTCGTCGGCGTGGACGTGATATCGTTCACGTAAACCGTCTGAAGCCCTACTTTGACCCGCTTGTCCCCACGTGTTAGATCGCCAGGATGGCTCAACTTTTTCGCCGGGGGTAATGTAGTGACTAAGAAAGGCGTTGATACCATCAAGTCAGCTATCATCAGCCAAGAAAAAGGCACGAGTCGGCGATCAAGCACCGTCATCTGGGTCCGCCTGCGTCCTTTAAAAGCTACCACCCGCTTGCCTCAGTCCTTCAATAAACCCCCTTTACAAAATTATTATTAGCCCAAGCTTTGACCAAACCCAACACTGCAGTTTTTAGGGGCTAACCTTTTAACGGTGTGGGCCTGTCCTTTCTATATTGTGTATGTAGGCACCTTGCAAACATCCTGCTACACCCCATTACCGATACAACACTTCAGCAAGCATAAATCCAATACTGTTGACAAGTAGCCTAAATGAAATGCAAGATGGTCGTATACTTGTATCCAGGTGCGCTTTAAAGAACAATAGATTTTCCCTCTGTGTCCATCCCTTGTTTCTATGTAACCTTTGCAAACTTCCCACTACTTCGTCCACGCAAACATCCCGCTATGCCCATCACCGATCTATCACTTCACCGACCATAAAGCTGTTTATAATAAAGGGGGAACAGAAGCGACGTATAGCTGCCACTTACCGATAACAAAACTTCTTGCATAAATATATACAGTGTTTTTCACGTCTTTCACAATCTAGTTGGCGATATTCGCGGATGGTTCACAGTTTAGTTGATGAAACCCTCCAGTGCTTCACCCCACTCATCATCATTCAATCTGTGGATATGCTGCGTTTTCTTCACTCAATCGAGTGTTTCTTGCGGCAAATATATTACAGAAGGACTGCAGTCATAAGCATAACAAAGCTCTTTTTGGGGGGAGGGGGTGGAGGAGACAAAATTGGCGGATTTCATTTTCTTTTTTTTAAAAGATAACGGATCTCCCTGATGAAGCCACTGATACTCTGTTTTCTTTTCTATTCCGAACACTCCCACAATCAATAATTGTGATGCCATAGAAAGCGAAGCGTGTCGGTACTTTCCAGTTTAGCCGCTGGCCTTCGAAGAATTCCTTCTCTGGTCGTAAAATCAGTTGACCTGCTTCTGTACAGCCATCTGTTCTCATGTGTTATAGCCAGCCTGTAGCGATGACTCATTGCAGCGTTACGTTGGGCATGCTTGTGTTGAGCTGTTTTGCCAAGTTTATATCGGCATATTTGGCTCTGCTTGGCCACGCACAAGTAAGCAAGGCTTTTGTGAAGTAGCTACCATTGCCATTGACCAGACACCCACCAATAAATAAAGCATTCAAGGACGAGAAAGCAAACAATAGCACATCATATATGCTCTCAAAACACCTCGATTTTGCCCTGAAAGAAAAAGTAGAAACAGATGGACTAGTATTCCCTGACAATTTTATTTGACATGTTTCGACCTGTTTGCAGCACAGGTTTCCAGGTTTGGCTATACGCAAATTAGTACTCTCGGATGCAGCCCAGTAATGCTATGAAAATCACTGTTGCTTCAGGGTCCATAAACCTGAGCGAAAAATGCGCTCATTCAGTACAGCATACTGAAGAGAAAAGCAGCTGCTCAGAGTAACACCAAATTTGTAGGCCCGTGTGCTCAAATTTGAGGTGCACGTTAAAGAACCCCAGGTGGTCGAAATTTCCGGAGCCCTCCAATACGGCGTCTCTCATAATCATATGGTGGTTTTGGGACGTTTAACCCTACATATCAATCAATCGAGGTAAAACCAGATGTGCTCATTTGGATTTCCTAATGTCCTTCCTTTTTGGGAAAGTTCCTAATAAACAAACGCCAGGCCTGCGTGGTAGGCGCAGCACAGTCACAGCGAAAGCTAGAAGAGCGGCTTTTCAGAGCCCTTTTCAAACACTCAATGGGTAACATTGCAAGCACACTTGCTTGGTACCCACTAGGACTATAATAATAAGGCCTCGGGTAGTAGGCCAGCATTCACTATGCTATTTTGTCATTCTTCTGACAAGCGTGGTATCGCTCAACGCTTTGCAAGGAGTTTTGTGCCTATTGTCCATGCATGGCTGACGACGATGAGGATTATGTCTGAAGTGGGTATGCGCCATAGTTAATAGTAAAACAAAAACAAGCTTTTGTAATGGATGAACATCGGACGGCCCACTCGTTACGCTATTAGCATTGTGCGATGACGGGTTGATATTTTGCTGTTGTAAAACGCTTTATCAGTCGTATTGACGCGATTGCTTTAACGACATCAAGGCTGCAAAGGCAAGTTTGGCAACAACGCACAACATAGGACTTCCGAGAAGCAGCTGCTCAAGTGCGCAGTGTTGTTGAGACTTTTGACCCCGTTTCGGAGCGGCTTCCCGTTCTTGACGCTTGTGTGTGGTTGCCTGACTTCTGATGAAGTATGTTGCGTGTACTTACTAGTGATAACTTCAATAAATAAAAAAAGCACCAGTTTAGCTCAGTCGTAGAATACTGGGCCGGCACCCAGCGGACCTGGTTTGAGCCCTACTATGCCATTGGTGCAAGGTTTTTTGCTCTAATATCGCGATATAAGGTTACGGACACCAGCGGCGGCGGCGGACAACATGCAACTGCGCGTGACCCTAAAAGCGATCTGATAACAGCTTTCGCTGTAAATGAGAAGTTCCAAGCTCCCTCTTTCGTACTTCCTGCGTGCACTAGTGCTCATGTTGCGTTTAGCAGTGACTTATTGAAGCAGCATGTGACGGGTTTTGTATTTCGCTCTGTGAAGCTCAACAAACTCGCTGAGGTGAAATCCTTCCTTGAAATACACTTCAAAGTTTTACAACTCTTCATTCCTAGATTTAAACTATACAGACGCTTCTATTTAGAAAAAAAAAGTTGGGTATAATGTTTATGCGTGACCATAAGTGACAAAAATATTATTGTTGTTTGTCAATACTCATGATTATTCATATTATGTTTTCATTTCAAATATAAATCTATTGGTCCTGAAGAGAACTCTTACAGGGTGGAAGGTAGCAATAGTTTCCAGGTAATATTTGCCGGAGAATTCAACTGATTTATTGATGGTTGTTAAACACCAGCGAAATTATGTGAAAAAGCGGCAAAAACAAACGAAAAAGTACGAACAACGAGCAGGGTAAAATGTGTGGCATCAGAGGCAAAAACAAACGTAGGTGGTCTCGCGAGACTGTTGAAAGCATATAAGCAGAAGAAAATCTATCAAAGGTACAAAAACCATTTGTAGAAAAAGACACAATAGGAGTTTTTTAAAGTTAAGTTGGTAAATAAAGAAATTCAGCAAGGACGGTATTTATTGACTTTATAAAAGCGTTTATTACCACTATTCACTCAACCTTGTTCGCTAAACTTGAATACATGGGAACAGGTGGACCTACTTTAGCTCTTCTACAAAGTTACCTTGCTAACAGACCCGAAGTTGGGAACTGCTGCAGTGTTTCATTCTCTCCTATGACATATAACCAGGGAGTGCCACAAGGCTTAATTTTGATACCTTTCTTGTTTCTCATCTACATTGATGGCTTGCCATCGTTGCTTTCTTTTTCTTACTGCATCCTTTGCGCTGACGATACTACAATATTTTCCAGTGACAAAGATCTCCCCAATCTGCTATCAAAATTAAGCACTGATGTCTGTGATTTTGTTTTATGGTGCAATAACAACTTATTGAAAATAAACCTATTAAAATAACTTTCATGTCATTTCACTCTCATTAAAAAACGTGACAATATGAAATATACATATATAACTGCGTCATTACATCATCAAAGTTCCTTAGTTTTCTTTGTGTAACTTAGATCCTCACCTTAAATGTAACTTTCGTATGAACTCTGTCACCAAGAAGACTGCTTTTGGCATTTGAATACTCATTCGTTCTAGATATTGCTTTCGGCAACACAATCTCAAATCACTCTACAATGTATTTATTGACAGTCGCCCTAATTACTGCATTTCATTCTGGGCCAACACGTACTGGCATCGATCATTCACCTTCAGAAAAGAGCAATCCGTTTCACTACTCAAACACCTGCATCAGCAGCACCCATCTTTAGCACTCTTCAAATGTTGCCTATTACCTTCACTTCCCAGCTCAAACTTGGTGTTTATTATTCAGGAGTAGAACAGGTGACATTCCAACTGACATTACTTCCTCTAATATATCTTCACAATATTATTATCACACTTTTGTCAGAATAGTAACATTTTGCTTCCAAAAGTATACACAAACAACGGTAAAATGACAGCGTTGTTTACTGCCATTTCATCTTAAAATTCACTTCCATCAACTAATAAATCAAGCTGTTCATTACATTAGTTAGACGTCTACCTAAACAATTCTAAATGCGAAGCATTTCTTGGCGAACCTCGGTAAATTTGAGCGTATCTATCTATCTATATATCTAGCCGCTTACGTTTGGGTGCTCTCGTGGTCACCCCCTTAACTTGGCGTGAGCCAAAATTATCATGGGAGGGTAAGATGGTTTGACGAACATGACGCGCTGGTCAATACATAAATAATCTCACTATTCAGTCGCGTATGTCGTCAAACGCTTCCCGTCAGACAGCGGCACATACCCATGGGCGGGTATGTGCCGCTAGTATGTGGGTAAGTGCCACAGGTAATTGACACTTGGTATCTACATAGGAACGATGCGAACACAAAAGGATAATTATAACACGTAAGCGTTAAGTACCCGACATCAGTAGCGTCAACCCAACGATGGCATAGAATGTCAGTGTTAAGAAAAACCTTTAATAGGCAGCGTTATCTTTAATAATAAGAGTGTTATTTAATAATAAGAGAGTTATCTTTTCTGTTACAAAAAAAAAACTGTGTGGTGGTGCACCCATTTAGAATGCCAAACGAGTGGATAAAGCTATCATATATTTTTGCGTCATATTGCCAACGAGATGGAGCTCGTTTTTTTTGAGTCCCCAAAATACCAAACACAACCACTTCTGAGCAGCTTCTGCAATTTGGCGCTGCAAAGAAATAGATGTAATAGCGGCCCTGCGAATAACAAACGTGATAGTGAAAAACAGTTCCTCGTAAACTACACACTCATCAGCTTTGCGAGTGTGGCAAGAACAACAACCCGAAGGATGAAACCGAAACCAGCCGCAACGCGTGCGCGTGTTAAAATGCGCATGTGACAGTGGGCGGGCCACTATGGGAACCAGAAAAAAAAACAACGGAGGGACATTGGAGGATGCAAAATGTTCCACGTATTTCCGAATCATGGCCGCACATGCAAAGATAAAAATTGATCGCAGAAAACAATAGTTATAAACAAACTGCAAATGCCGTAAATGTACAGCAAACACCCTTTAAGGCAGATGGAAAACTGGGCTAGTCGGTGGTTCATCAGTAACCCTCCAAGAGTTAGAGATAACTGGTCCGAAAAATAGCTAGTTGGTGATTGAAAGTGAAATTGCTCAAGTAGCAAAAAGTTCAGTTGGTTTATGAAACGTTTGGCATTCTCGATGGCTTAAATTTCAGACTTCGCAGAGCAACATCAAATACTCACACAGTGACGTAAGATTCTACAACACTTTCTGAGTGCCAACATCCTCTGCAACACTGCAGAGCTGGGCTCTAGAGCGTCGAAAAAGCGGTGAGCACCCTATAGACCTCACGTAATCTGGCTGTGAGACACGGAGAACTATAATGACAGCAGATAATTATGATATCACAGGTTTTACGTCTAAAAATCTTCACATGATTATGAAGCATGCATGCCGTAGTGAACGTTTCCGGAAATTTCTACCATCTGCCACTCTTCAGTATGCACTGGTATTGCATAGCACAAGGGCCGGTACCGTTTCACTTCTATCGATATGCTACCACCCAGCCAAAATCACCCCTCTCTCCTTCGGGGCAGCGTCAGAGTACGGAAGCCTCTACACAACCACAGTTGCACTCTTCTAGTACAGACCCAATTTCATTCAATATTTACGTGATGGCGTATTGAAGAAAACATCGCCTTGGTTGTTGGTTTCCCAATGCGCACGTGACAGTGACCACCGTCGGAAGGCGTGGAGAGGCAGGGGCTCCCCCTCTAACTTTTTCAGTACGGCAGAGGGCCTCACGGCTCCCTTGTCGCCTTTCTCGGTAGACACGCCTTTGACAGCTTCTGTATGCTTCAGAGGCGGTTGAGATGAGAATCGAAGAATTAAAAAGATATTTATCTTAGTTTATAGTCAAATATTGTCTTTGTAAAAAATTTGCAATACAGGTAATACGCAAAAGATGCCGCGATCATTGAGAAAGCAGTCAGTTCCCGAAAAAAAGTAAACAATGTTGGTGATATTAATCTAAGGGTTGCAGCGCAAGCACTAAAGTGCTGGAAGCAAAACGAACAAAAGGCAACGAATGGAAGGCAAACAGGGGCAACACGAGCGCTGACTACCAAGTGACTTTATTTTTCGCAGCACGCATGTTGATATATTCAAACAGGCTAGCCCCCGTGTTCTAGAACGCCCCTTCACTCAACGCTCCACCTTCACTTGAGAAAGCCGATGGGAGCGCCATCTCTAGGCATGAAAAGTCACTGCATATCAGTGATAATTTGATGCTAATCTTGAGTAGCGCAGCGTCACTTTAAGCCGAGCAGTGGCGCAGTGCGCAACTCTGTCAAGTGAAGGGTGAAAGTCGAGTCAAGGAGCGTTTGTGAATACGGGGGTTAATCTTTATCACGAAAACGTGAGCAGCGTGGCATAGTTCTGGCAGAGTGTCCAATAAAAGCGAAGGCACAATGATAAAATCGCAATCTCTTTTTCAAGCAAAGCCACCGTAGGCTGGCTCACAAATTCGTTACCAAATTTCCTACTATGATATGCTGCAGCGATTTCGTGTGTATATTTGTCCATACGTCGTTCCAACCCAGTCACGGCCTGAAGTTGAGGCTGGCACTCGCAACGTTTACAGTGATTTACAAGATTCCCACTTATCTTAATGCATGAATCGTTCATGAGCTTTCACAAAATTTATTTATGCAACTTCTGCAACGTCTAGTTGGAACTATGTAACCACGACCGCACGTTAAAGGAGGCATGTAAACAACACCCACCGTGCATTCCATAGGTTTATTTACGTGTTTTACGGCGCATGTCCAACTGTTCATGGTTATTTCACTAAGACGTTCATCTTTCATTTTGAAAATCTGGCCTATTAGGCACGGGGCTGATAATACTACATCCACACCATATCTCGAGCTAACATTTTCAAAACAAATAAACATGCCAATGATCCGCGCGCGTGGACGTGGCGAAGTATCCCCACCGGCCAAACACGTACGCAGCAGCAATCATCGCAACAGACACCGGAGTAACGCCGGGAAGCACACAATGCAAGTCGCCCACGCAAGCCGAAGAGTTTGCAATCGCACTTTCACTGGCAATCCCGGATTGCCGATCAGTTCTAAGCGACTTGTAGCCAGCTATAGTCAACTTTGCTACAAAATATGTGCATGTAACCACCGCAAGAGTGTCTTCAACGATAACAAGACTGGAAACCAACGTTACCGTCAAGTGGTTCCCTGCGCATGCTGGGGAACTGGAAGCGGGCCCGAACCGCAACGAGGAGGCAGATACGGAGGCACACGCGCTAACTAGCTGCGGGTCTTCGTCAACACATTCCTCGGAACGGGAACGACCTGATGCCGAAGACTAAGAGTATTCTATCACAACCTACAGTAACGTTCTTCAGTGGTACAGAACGAGCAGACGCCTCTACCCACCACCTCACCGAGACCTATAACGCAGCGAAGCAGCCACACTACGTCAGTTACAAGTACAAGCTATACAGATCCCCATCTGAGCAAAACACGTCTGCCCGGAGGTATACTCCTCAAATATATGCCATCTCAGCAAGAAGGTGTGAGCAACACAGAGACATCTCCTCTGGGACTGTGCGCCACTGCTGGGTAAGCAAGAAGCAATGCCAACAAACATCAGTAGCAAAATCATGAGCTAAGAGCCAGGCAACCAAAGAGACGTGGTCCAGCACTGGCTTGGTATCCTGGAACGCCAGCGGCTGAAAGCGGCATCCCCACGGGTTTGACTCAAATAGGTCGCTGCACCTGGACGTCTGAGCACGTTAGTATTTCTTTCATTTCCCTACCTCTTCCCCCTTTATGCCGGATAGAACAAAATGTTTCACGCACTCATTCACGCTATGAGCAACGCCTCCTCTATTTCATCAATGCCAGCCAGAAGCACCCGATCTAGCTGCTCACCAACCTCTCCTCTAGCCCTTTCCCACTCTGTCCCATCGCCTAGCCTTCGGGTGTGCTTTGCGATCATGGGGGCGAGTAGCCCCTCATAAAGTGCCTCACGAGAGAAATATTATGAAATAGCCATTTGCTCAGTTGTGTACAGATCTGTGGGGCGACTTCTTGCATTCCGCGTCTTCAAAATATTGACAGTCATATTTACTCTGTGAAATATACGGTGTTTTTATATAGCGTGCCACCGTTGGTGGCGCTATGCGGGCAACTAACAGAGAAGTGTCACTGGAACGTTTCTGCATGCGCTGCTCTGTGACGTAGCGGCGGAATTGTCTCGAGCCAGAAAAAAAAGGCAGATCCCACGTACAGCGAGAATCGATTATATGCAAAGCACGAATAATAATTGTTGATATGTCACTTTAAAATCGGCACAACGTTACAAGGTGGAGGTAAATGATGCCGTACAAGACTTCCGTGTCCTGATTATCATGTTTGGATATTTCGTTTACTTTCGTCTTCACTTTACATCACGTGGTACCAAAGTTAGTATATGTGGAGCAAGCAAAATGGCCGCGAGCACGCCATGAGCGTCGTATTGTTCATGTTCTTACATGACAGCGTGTCAGAACATTATGTTTGCGCCAGTCATATATTTCTCCATTCATTGACAGCACGTAACCCCAAATTTCGTATTAAACTTGTTTTTAAATGCGAATCAGCTCTTTCACAAGTCTTTGTAGCGCTGTCTCTCCGTACGAATGTGCCGCGCGTCACAGGCGTTCGCGCGGTTCCAAGTAGGTCACGCCACTGCTGTGCGTTGACGTCACGCTCCCCTTGCAGTGCGCGCTCACGCCAAACACCTCGTTTGCCGTGCGTTGCACGGCTTACACACCTTCTGCCCCATTTATTCTCGCGCGACATCTGCGCCGACCACCACTCGCTACACCGCAGGCTCGTTGGCGAACGCGCAGTATACCTGACGCACCGTAGCATACGCTTTGACTCATGTCTTTGCATGTCACTTAATAGACCTGCGCCAGTCATCGGTTCAAATGAATCTGCCAGCAGTCACCACAGCACATGCATCAGCGCCGTTGAACCCGTGACGCCAACCAGTGCTCAACGCTGCTGCTTCGCAACCCATAAGGGTTCTCTTCACGGAGATGGTCCATGTTTTAACGCGATAGCGTTTGAGAGCTCGTGTGGCCGAAAATCTGCCGTCGGCGTCGGCACCGTTGGTTTTGCGCCAAAAATCGTCTGTGAGCGACAAATTGAGAAAAAAGCAACTAAAATAACGAATAAAATTCTTGGTCCCATTGAGGATGACACCCGGGCTGTTTGCGTGGCGAGCAGGTGTCCTACCACAAAGCCGCGATGTTACTTGCAGCTGGTTTGGAAAACAACACTACATAAATTACATGTAGTGGAAGGCGTCTGCTTAACAAATTTTGTTCGACAGGTTTCTCGACGAAAACGAGCACATTCAGCAATTTGTAGGCACATTTTGGAGGCTATCAAACTACATAAAAAAGGCTGGGATAGCGCAGCAATTGTCACCAAAATACACAAGAAGTTTCAAACAACTCTAAAACTTGACAGCTACGTCCATCTAGCGCAAAACGTATCATGCCTATCCAGAAGCGTTGATCAAGCGAACAGCAAACGCTATATATTGTGCTGCCATCTGTGAGGCACAGTGAGACTCTTTATAGCCTCCGAGAAGGCGAACGCGCAGCGTGTGTCTTGGAGGTCATGCGACTATTTCTTTAGATCAAGAAAAACTGTAGGTACTACTTGTGCGCGCGCGCTGGTACAATTTACTGTGTGCGTGTGTGTGTGTGCAACAAAACCTAATAATAAGTATCCACTTGACGGTTGAAGGGACCACTAGGAACCAGATTTCGCTATCTCATTGAATTCTTAAAGGCGAAGCTTTTGCTTGGTAAGCAAAACAATAATTTACTTTGAATTCTTTATATATTGAAGGCAACCTTGAGCCAGAGCACTTACAGTTTGATTGTACGTGGAGCGAAACTTTTTTGAGAAATTCTAAGATCGTGACCTTTTTTTCGATTGTACAAGATATTTTATTATAGGACATAACTGCCGGTTCAGCAAGAGCGGGTGTTCGACTAGGTAATTGAATAGATGCAAACTGTCCGGTAACTTGCTAGCACAAGCGAACAATTCCCGGAACACCGTTAGTTCTTAAAGCGTACGTTTTGGGCTTATTCATTTGAAGGAGCGAAATAGGCAATAAGAACAAAGTTGCTGACATTGCACCCCACGAAAATTTGCAGATCCCACGTGCAGTGAGAATCGATATGTGAAGTACGAATAAGAAATGTGGCTATGTCAGCTTAAAATCAGCACAATGTTACGAGGTGTAGGTAAATGATGCTGTACATGACTTCCGTGTCATGATTAACAAGTCTGAATGTGTCGTTTACCTTCGTTATGTATTCACGTCCCGCGATACCAAATTTAGTATATGTGGAACTAGCAAAATGGCCACGAGCACGCCATGAGCGTAGTATGTTGTGATGTTCTTACAAGACACGCGTGTCAGGATTATAAAGTTTGCACGAGTCATATATTTCCTGCTCCATTGACATCTCGTAACACCAAATTTCGTATATGTGGAGCTTGCAAAACGGCCGCGAGCGCATCATGAAGGGTCCATTATACTCCAATGAAGCGTTGACGCGTGCGCACGCTGGGCACAGCGACGCTGCGCAAGCGAAACGTGAGCGCTCTATAGTCTGACGCCAGGTGCAACCAGCGTCCGTCGGCGTCGCCCGACAGCAACCGGCGCGAAATGCGACATCCAGCGTTTCGTGCTGACGCGTTACCCAGACAACACTGCGTCTCCCTCTTTTCGTGACACAGGGACGCCGGACGCGCTGAAACGCGCATTTCTCAAAGCAACGCCGTGCGGAGCGCGCCTGCGAGTATAAGGCAGGGCCAGCGTCTGGCGTGATAACGCGGGCGTGACGAGCGAAATGAACGCCGGCGAACACGAGCCCCGCGTCCTATTGAAATGTATTGGCGCCTTCATTGTGGCATGTAGTCATGCTCTCACATGACGCGTATCTCATGATCATCATGTTTGCCCCAGTCACATACCTTCGTCGTCCATTGGCGTGACGTGATACCAAGTTTGGCATATATGAAGCTAGCAAAACGGCCGTGAGCACATCACAAGCGTGGCATATAGTCATGTTGTTAAATGCGACGCATCTCATGTTTATTATGTTTGCACAAGTATCATACCTTCGTCATCCATTTACGTCCCGTAATACCAAATTTGGTATAAGTGAAGCTAGCGAAACGGCTACCAGCACGTCGTCCGCGTGGCATGTAGTCATGTTTTAGGGGCCAAGCTCCCTAAAGCGGCACACGTTCGTTTCTCGTCATACCTGTATTACGTAACCAGTCCTACGCTTTCACCTACACGGTGGTGCCGGTGGGAGATTTCTCCTGTGCTTTGTTGAACAATGAAAAATTCGCAACGTGCGCGTTAACTAAAAGCCGAATTCTTCCGTCTCTTATTCCCAATTAGCAGCCATTGGCATGTACATTGAGTACAATCTGACAAGAAAGGGTTGCTAGGTTATACTGGCTGGGCGTAACCTCCATGGTTTCAGAAAGGTATAGTGAGCGTTGGGCCGCAGTGCCATGAATACAGTGAACTAGTATATACCATGAACTCGAGATGGTTGAAGGTGGGAAGTAGACAAGAAGTGCAAGCCGTAAGAAAGTGTGCGTGTGCCACCTCTCGTTTAGTCCGTGGAATGACCGCTGCATGGCGGTTCTTCTATATGCGGTATATATTTTTATTTATTCTTTTTTTATTTACATATACTGACAATCCCAATTAGGGTTTATTGCAGGAAGGGCACATAAATTGTGAAAGGGCAAGATTTATACAGAGGGTACTCACTGAATTATTATAATAACGAGTGAGACAAAGCTGACAGGAATACATTTGATGACTACATCTGTACCACTAAAATACATTCAGTAGCATAGGACATCAATTTCAACTAGTACTGAAAAAAAGAAAGAAAAGTGAGCACTTCAAACAGTGGACTAGAAAAAAACAGGGTTCGTCAGTTCTGAAGACAATAAATAACATTCGAGCAGAGATGAAAAAGTTTCCAATGATTGACTGTTTGTTATACTGATTGGCAAGTTATTCCACTCGGGAATCGCTAGTGGAAAAAAAGCATATTTCAGACAGTCCGTCCGGCACTAATATTCATTCAGTGTCTGAGAATGCTTTCGTCGTGTTGGCCTTGCTTCTTTAGTTGACATATACTTTGAACTGTCTACGTTTAGCTGTTAGTGAACTAACTGATATAGGAATTTCTGACGTGCCAGTTTAGCACGGTTTTTAATTGTTAAGAGACCTGCTTTTTTTAAAAGTTCTGTGGGTGTGTCAGTTATTCTTTACTTGTTACAGACAAATCTTATCGCTTATCGTTGTATTCGTTCTAGGGCATTTATGAGATTGTTTGTAAAGAGAAACCACGCGACGTTTGCATATTCTAAGACAGGTCTGACGAATGCTTTGTAGGCTAGAAGTTTCGTTTCAGGTGGCGCGGAAGCGACACTTCTAAGAAGGAAAAACAGCCGTTTTAATGCAGCTGATGTGACATGACTAACGTGGATATCCCATCTAAAGTCTTGCGTTAAAGTTAAACCTAGATATTTGTGTTCAGTCACTATCGGAAGTGGAGAGTTATTTATAACGTAAACAAATTCAGATACTTGCTTTTTTCTTGTTATCCTCAAGAGAGCAGATTTTTTAACATTCAGGGTCATTTGCCATAGAGCACACCACTTAGATGTGAACTGCAAGGCATTGTTCAGTTTTACATGATCTTCTGGGGCGTTTATTTCTGGGTAAAGCATACAATCATCGGCGAAAAGCCTCACATTAACACCAATAATCATCATCATTAGCCTGTCAACGTCCACTGCAGGACAAAGGCCTCTCCCATGTTCCGCCAGTTAACCCGGTCCTGTGCTTGCTGTTGCCAATTTATACCCGCAAACTTCTTAATCTCATCTGCCCACCTAACCTTCTGTCTCCCCCTACCCCGCTTCCCTTCTCTGTGAATCCAGTTGGTGACCCTTAATGACCAGCGGTTATCCTGTCTACGTGCTACATGCCCGGCCCATGTCCATTTCCTCTTCTTTATTGCAGCTATGATATCCTTAACTCCCGTTTGTCCCCTAATCCACTCTGCTCTCTTCTTGTCTCTTAAGGTTACACCTACCATTTTTCTTTCCATTGCTCGCTGCGTCGTCCTCAATTTAAGTTGAACCCTCTTTGTGAGTCTCCACGTTTCTGCTCCGTAGCTAAGTACCGGCAAGATACAGCTGTTATATACCTTCCTCTTGAGGGACAGTGGCAATCTACTTGTCATAATTTGAGAGTGCCTGCCGAATGTGCTCCACCCCATTCTTATTCTTCTAGTTACTTCAATCTCATGGTTAGGCTCTGCGGTTATTACCTGCCCTAAGTACATATAGTCTTTCACAACTTCAAGTGCACTATTACCTATCGCAAAGCGCTGCTCCTTTCCGAGGTTGTTGTACATTACTTTCGTTTTCTGCAGATTAATTTTAAGACCCACCTTTCTGCTCTCCTTGTCTAACTCCGTAATCATGAGTTGCAATTCGTCCCCTGAGTTACTCAGCAATGCAATGTCATCGGCGAAGCGCAGGTTACTGAGGTACTCTCCATTAACTCTTATCCCTAACTGTTCCCATTCTAGGCTTCTGAAAACGTCCTGTAAGCACGCAGTTTATAGCATTGGGGAGATTGTGTCCCCCTGCCTTACACCCTTCTTTATTGGTATTCTGTTGCTTCTTTTATGAAGCACTATGGTGGCAGTTGATCCCCTGTAGATTTCTTCCAGAGTGTTTATATATATTTCATCTACGCCCTGATTCCGCAGTGTCTGCATGACGCCTGATATTTCTACTGAATCAAACGCCTTCTCGTAATCTATGAAGGCTATGTATAGCGGTTGGTTATACTCTGAGCATTTCTCTATTACCTGATTGATAGTATGAATGTGGTCAATTGTTGAGTAGCCTGTTCTAAATCCTGCTTGTTCCTTTGGTTGATTGAATGCTAATGTTTTCTTTACTCTGCTAGCAATTACCTTTGTAAATAGCTTGTATACTACAGAGAGCAAGCTGAGCGGCCTGTAATTCTTCAAGTCCTTGTCATCTCCTTTCTTATGTATTAAGATGATGTTAGCGTTCTTCCAAGACTCTGGTACTTTTCCCGTCACGAGACACCTCGTAAATAGAGTGGCGAGTTTTTCTAACACAATCTGTCCTCCATCTTTCAGCAGATCTGATGTTACCCGATCCTCACCAGCAGCTTTGCCTCTGTGCATGCTCTCCAAAGCTTTTCTGACTTCTTCTATCATTACCGGTGGGGTGTCGTCTGGGTTACTGCTAGTTCTTATAGTATCAAGGTCGTGGTTGTCTCGGCTACTGTACAGATCTCTGTAAAACTCCTCTGCTATTTTAACTATCCCATCCATATTGGTAGTTATTTCGCCTTCTTTGTCCATTAGTGCATACATCCGCCTTTTGCCTATCCCAAGTTTCCTCTTCACTGCTTTGTCGCTTCCTCCGTTTTTCAGAGCGTGCTCAATTCTCTCCATGTTATACCTTCTTACATCGCATACTTTACGTCTATTAATCAACTTCGAAAGCTCTGCCAGTTCTATTTTGTCTGTTGTACTTGACGCTTTCATGATTTGACGCTTCTTAATTAGGTTCTTCGTTTCCTGGGAAAGCTTGCCAGCTAGCCGGTGTCCTGTCTAGCTACCTTGCCTCCAACTTCCACTGCACACTCCGTGATGATACTCGTCAGATTATCATTCATTGTATCTACGCTAAGGTTGGTTTCCTCATTAAGAGCCCAGTACCTGTTCTGCAGTGACACTCTGAATTCCTGTACTTTCCCTCTCAGTGCTAGCTCATTGATTGGCTTCTTGCGTATCAGTTTCTGTCGTTCCTTCTTCAAGTCTAGGCGGATTCGAGCCCGTACCAATCTATGGTCACTGCATCTCACCTTGCCAACCACTTCCACATCCTGCACGACTCCTGGGTGTGCAGTCATTATAAAGTCTATTTCGTTCTTAATTACGCAATTAGGGCTCCTCAATTTCCACTTGCGGTTTTCTCGTTTTCGGTAGAAGGTAGTCAAAATACGCTGATTATTGCGTTCTGCGAATTCTACTAGTAGCTCTCCTCTGGCGTTTCTAGTGCCGATGCCATAATCTCCTACTGCCTGGTCTCCAGCCTGCTTCTTCCCTACCTTTGCATTAAAGTCACTCATTACTATAGTATACTGTGTTTTTACCTTACTCATTGCCGATTCCACGTCTTCATAGAAGCTTTCAAATGAAGCGTCATCATGGCTGAATGTAGGCGCGTAAGCCTGTACTACCTTCATTTTGTATCTTTTATTCAGTTTAATTACAATGCCTACCACCCTTTCATTAATGCTATAGTAAGCCTCTATGTTGCCAGCTATGTTTCTGTGAAGTAGGAACCCTATTCCCAGTTCTATTCTGCCTGCCAAGCCCCGATAGCAAATGAAGTGCCCATTTTGTAGCACAGTATAGGCCTCATCTGTCCTCCTAACCTCACTCAGCCCTATTATATCCCATTTAACACCCTCTAGCTCCTCGAATAGTACAGCTAGACTTCCCTCACTAGATAATGTTCTAGCGTTAAACGTTGCCAACTTCAGGTTCCAAAGGCGGCCTGTAGTCCAGAGATTCTTAGCACCCTCTGCTGCGTTGCAGATCTGACCGCCGCCGTGGTCAGTTGCTCCGCAGCTGGTGGGGACTGAGGGCCGTGAGTTAATTGACGAATGCCTACGGGAGGGGGTGGCCAAATACTGCACCAGGGTGGCCAATCCTTCACTGGTGAGATCATCGGTGCGTACCGGCTTGGAGCCGGTACGATCAGACAGTAGTGGGAATGCTCCACGCATGTCTTCCCTATTGTTGTTCAGCAGCGTTGGCGGCCACCCACCACGGAGCCCAACGAGGGGACGCTACAAGTTTACAAATGCTGAAACCTGCAGACGCCAGCCGTACAACGCCACTATAACCCAATGCGCCTAGACCAAGGTAGGCTATTTGCACAAGGTTAACCCTAGCCGCCAGGAAGTTTGAAAGTAAACGGAAGAGAGTAGAAGACAGGACAGATAAATAGTAAGAGATAAAAACGAAGATGTAAGGAGAGAGAGATAGGAAAAGGCGACTGCCGATTCCCCTGGGTGGGTCAGCTCAGGGGTGCCGTCTACGTGAAGCCGGGGCCAAAGGGGTGTGTTGCCTCTGCCGGGAGGCCTTAACGGTCCAATCACCCAGCGTCGGCTCAACCCCCAGGATCCCCTTTTCCTCGGACACGGCAAAGCCACGCACGGCTAGGCGTGGGAGGGAGTTGAAACTCCCCCGTTAGCTCGGGTTCGTGGTGTCGCTACACACCAAACGCCTACTTGCGCAGGCACCCCTGCGGCATTAACACCAATGCCAGCAGGTAAATCATTATTGAAGATCAAAAATGAAATGGGGGCCAAAACACTGCCCTGTGGTACACCTGACGTAACGTTGGCTATGGTAGAACTTTCGCGATTGACTTGCACATACTCTGTTCGGTTACTCAGATAATTGTCGATCCAGTCAGGAAGTGGGCCTGCGCCTATCGTTGCTTCAAATTTTTTTATAAGTTTTTTGTGTGGCACCCGATCAAACGCCTTTAAGAAATCTAATAGAATTAAATCAGTTTGTTTTGTACAGTCTACATTGAGGGAGATGTCGTGAATTAGTTCAATCAGCTGGGTAACTGTAGATAGTCCTTCGCGAAAACCGTGTTGTAGTGGCGATAAGATGTGATTCTGGTCAAGGTACAACGTTAGATGTTTAAGAATAATGTGTTCCAGTAGTTTGCAAGTTGTGCTGGTTAGTGAAATGGGTCTGAAATTTGAAGAGTCAGCTTAGCTACCAGATTTATGAACAGCAGCTACTTTTGCGATTTTCCATTCTTGTGGGAGGGAACAGGTTGATAGGGACTTATTGAAAAGTATACACAAGTATTTGGCTACCCATTCAGCATATCGCCTAAGAAACAAATTTGGCAAGTTATCGGGACCGGCACCCTTCTTAGTATCTAATTTTAACAACAAATTAAGCACTCCGGACTCTGTCACAACAAGTGGTTCAATATGTCGGGTGTTGCAATTGTCAACATCAGGCACATTTTCATCATCAATCGTGAAAACAGATTGTAAATAGTTATTTAGCGAGTTTGCTTTATCTTTGCGTTCTTCCGGGGCCGCGGGCCTAATACTGTTTTTGGGATTAAGGTAGTTCCAGAACTTCTGGGGAGACGTTTTAAAAAAGTTGGGTAGTGTACTTGTAAAATAGTTTGCTTTGGACATTTTTATTTTGAGATTTCATCTTAGGAATTGCTTGACCCAACTTGTTCCGAATTTGTGGAGTGGGTTTTGCCTTCAAAGTTTTTCTGAGGCGCTTTACTTTACGCTTGCAATGAATAATTTCACGCATTATCCAGAGATTATGTTTTCGTGTTTTCTTTGTTTTAGATGGCACATGGTTAAGAACGCAATGTGTTACAACTGATTTGAAGCTTGCCCATAGTATTTCCACATTTGTGTTTGAATCATTCGCAAGTAGTTCAAATGAAGCAAGTTCATGAAAAAAAATGATCAAGTATACTGGTGTCATCGGCATGCTTAAAGTCAAGATAGGCAGAAAAGGAGTTGGACGGTATAGGGATGTCAACTATAGAAACGGAGCCCTGAATAACTTCGTGGTCTGATATGCCCTCAAGAATTTCAACCTGTGCATTATCTGCAGGAAAATTATCGCTTAAGAACACCAAGTCGAGTATATTAGAACAGCGCCCTTGGATACGGGTAGGCTGTTTTACGATTTTGGACTGATTAAATGTCAACATGATGTCAATGAGCGCAACCGTGCATGCGCTGTTGTGTTGCACTGTTCGCCAGTTTTTATCGGGTAAGATAAAGTCGCCGAGCAAAATTAGCCTGGTTCCGAGAACATACCGATGCATATACGTGTGCAATGCCTGCAAGCTATCCTTGTCTGAAGATGGGCTGCGATAAACGCAGCCAACAAATACTGGGCGAGAAGTGAAGAGAAGCTTGCAAAATATTGCCTCGGCTCCGATAACCTCAGGAAGTATTTCAAAGGAAAGCTCTTTTTTAAGTAGGATGGCCACACCTCCCCCGCGTGTCTGCCTATCTTTACGAATGATGACGTAGTTGGGGGGTGTTACCTCAAAATCCTTTATCTCATTTGTCAGCCATGTTTCTGTCAAAGCTACGAAGTCAGGTTCAATTCCAAGAAGTAAGGATTCAAGCGGTACTAATTTTTGAAGCATGCTGCGGGTGTTTATGGTAAGAATTGTTATTTCTTTCGTGTGCTGCGGCGTTGTGGCTCGCCTGATGCTTCCGCTTCGTCGTTTTTTCATGGTTAATGGTGTGACGGCCAGCGCTTACGAGAACAATATCATTTGTATCGTCATCCCATCCGTATAGATCATCATTCACTTTTAACTTGTCATAGACCAGAAATACCTTGTCTTCGGCTTCTTTTTTGGTTTTTGCAATTTGCCAAAGCATTTTTCTGATGTATCTTACTCTATTTGAGAAATCCTCTCCAACAGAGAAAGTGGTGCTCTTTAGTTTCGTGCAGTTTCTAAGAATGGTTACTTTGTCTCGGAAGTCGAGGAGTTTCAGCATCACTGGTCTAGGTTCTTGAGCGTTTTGTTTTCCTATCCTGTGGATTCTTTCTATTGAAACGGGTTTGATCTTTAGTATGTTCCTAAGTATCTGCTCATTTATGGTTTGTTCGAGGGTTTCGGGGTGTTCGTCTGCCTCCTCCGGTACACCATACACAAGTAAGTTTGACCTTCTAGACCGGTTTTCTAAGTCGTCTATTTTTAACTCCTAGTATTGAATGGTTTTTTGAAGATGGGTTACTTGGGAGACACAGGACGTGATATTGTTTTCCAGTAACGTTAATTGTTCAAGTTTTGCTTCGATAGATTTTAAACGTTCTTCTTTTATTTCTTTTATGTCATCTGCAATTACTTGAAGCTGTTTCAGGATCTTGTTCATATCAGGTCCCGGGTTTGTTTCAATGTCGCCACTGAGCAACAGTAATTCCTTGATACAGGTACACATGTCACTCCATAGGGCACAAATCTGCCTAGGGCACGGCAGCACTATTAGGCATAGGTAATTTGAGCGAATACAGTTGTCATAACGCCTGCTCACCTGCGGTAGATAAACAAACGGGTTGAGGTGTTGCATCCTGGCAGTGCCGCAGTGCCCTATGGCTTGAGTCAAGGGGTGTCCAGTCTTTATACCACTCCAGTCTGCCAGCAGCGCCGTCTTCACGTTGTGGCGATCAGCGTCGGCGCATGAAGTCACCGAGGCAGGCCTGTTTCCAGGCAAATCGTCGAGCATAGATTCCAAGTGGGCCATGCGCACATGATGCGCTTGATGGCTTGGAAGTGGTGCGCCATCGTGTCCGGATAGCAGAGCCGGTTCTTCGCCTCCTGCTTGTGCGAGCAGCAGGACGCCAAATATCTGCGGTAGATAAACAAATGGGTTGAGGTGTTGCATCCTGGCAGTGCCGCCGTGCCCTATGGCTTGAGTAAAGGGGTGTCCAGTCTTTATACCGCTCCAGTCTGCCAGCAGCGCCGTCTTCGCGTTGTGGCGATCAGCGTCGGCGCATGAAGTCACCGAGGCAGGCCTGTTTCCAGGCAAATCGTCGAGCGTACATTCCAAGTGCGCAATGCGCACATGATGCGCTTGGTGGCTTGAAAGTGGTGCGCCATCGTGTCCAGATAGCAGAGCCGGTTCTTCGCCTCCTGCTTGTGCGAGCAGCAGGACGCCGAATATCTGCGGTAGATAAACAAACGGGTTGAGGTGTTGCATCCTGGCAGTGCCGCCGTGATATATGATGAAAAGATGCGAGATGGTGTTACTTGGAGTGGTGACTATAGATGGACGAACGACACACAGACAGATGCATGGACGGACGCAAGGATGGTTGCACGGACGGATGGACGCATGAACGACGCAGGGGCGGGTGTATAGACAAACGAAGGGACGGACCCACGGATGGACGTGCTGACGCACGAACAGACGCATGAACGGACAGGCGGATGGATGCATGGACGGTCACAGAGACGGACGCATGGACGAACGGATGCTTCACCTTACTCTCTATTATTCACCCCGTGGATATACTACCATTTTTTTACTTTACAGGCATCTAATGTATATTATGTTTGAACCAGTCACACACCTTCGTCATCCATTCACGTACTGTAATACTGAATTTGGTATATGTGTGACGCTAGCGAAATGGCCGTGAGCACATCTCAAGTGCGGCATGTAGTCATGTCGGTACATGACACGCATATCATGATTTTTTTGTTAGGATCCGTCGCTTGTGTTTGCCATGCAATCATGCTATACCATACCAGTTTTGTAACATGCCATGTGAACGAAACCACCGCAAGAGTTGCAGGACCATGAAATGTAAATTTCGACATTCATGACATACTTGTCATGATTTTCGTGTTACGACTGGTCAAATATTTACTTCATACAGCCATGTTGTGCCATATCAAGTTTGGTATCGATACCATTATTGAAACGGCCAGGAGAGCTAAATGTCGTAAGCGGCTAGATAGATAGATAGATAGATAGATAGATAGATAGATAGATAGATAGATAGATAGATATGCTCAAATTCGCCGAAGTTCACCAAGAAATACTTCGCATTGTTGAAGGGTGATTGCATCTTTGAACGTGTACTTCTAAAGTTTAACGAGTGGAACGTGCCGGCCATTGTGAAAGCTGTGTCTAAGCCTTAGTTCCGAAGTTTCATATAAGGTACGCAATATGTGCGAGTATGCTCAAGCGGTGTGCAGGAATTCAGCGCGCGAGGTTTACTTCCACATTTATTTAAAATATCAGCGAGTGATGCCTCTATGGATGGAGATTTCTTCATAAATAAATATTTTTTTCACGTGCACTGTTCAGAGAAAGATTGCTATAAAGCGTCCCTAACTGCTCTATGTAATTGAAATGCATTCACTACAAGTGATGAAGTGGGAGTGGCTAAGTGCAGCGTTTTGGTTGAAGCAGAAATGCTATGCCGTGAATGCTTTGTTCCAAGGCCTCAATTTGGAGCCGCAGCATTCGGTTTTCCTTTTTAGCTTTTTCAGCACAAAATTCGGCAGTTTACGTGCTCCGCGACATCCGTACATTGATAGAATTTTACACGAAATGCCGTGAATAACGTAAAAGCTCTGCGACCGTTTCAGTACAGCATTTCGTGTTCGTGTCCCTTAAAATATTTTTGAAATCAAACTTGTTAGCTTGAGATGCTTGCATTGTTTGAGAACTCTGCCCCCGGGCGCACTTCATGGTGGTTTGCGGTGGCTATAAGATATTTTATTTGCTTTTAAAATAAAGGTGCAAGTTCATACGAGTATTCAGGTGCAATAGACACTTTTGGTGGATTGACGTAGACGGGACGCCCCCTCGGGACGTAGCAAAGGTCAATAATTTGAGTGTTGCTCGCTTCATAGAACATTTTGTGGCACGCAACATACCTAGGCGGCCACCTGGCCAGGATTGTTGTTCGTTACGCCTCTCACTAGGTTGTCGGGCTGGTGGATCATGCTTGTTTTGGCTGCTGAAGCGAGCAATGCTTTGCTTTTGCAAGTGGGGGAAACGCTCAAAGCATTCACATCGTTCATTCTTCCTCACCGACAGGTCTCCCCATTTTTAAACAGCGTTTTCAGTGCCATCGAAGCTTGAACGAATGTAGTCTGAAGCACTTTCCGCAGTGGGGCGCTAGTTTATTATGTCATTTAGGCAGGTGTTTCCAAGTGACGCAATATTGTCCATAATTAGCTACGCTACCATAAATTATGCGAAGCGCTTGAGCGCTTGTGGTTAAATTTTCACATTACCGTACGAAAATCTACAAATCACCATAAAATGCACAAACGCAACTTTGTGAGCGTTTTGACTTTCTGTATGCGCCTAGAGCATGTAGGAGCCCTTTTAATCGGAAATGCATGTTATAAGTTTTGTCTTTGTCATGACGGCGAAAAACGCCGCTGAGAGGCTACGCTGCATTTCATCTCCAACGCAGAATGGTGCGGAAACACAAGAAAAGAGGTAACTGCCAAAAACGCTAGTTGGTGTCTGCTTTTGTTTTAGATGCGGAAGCATCTTATACTCGCGCCTTGTAGTGCGCCGTCCGCGCCGTTCGCACCGCTTCTCGAACATTCGACAGCTGACGCGCGCGCATGCGCCGTCGCGCCGTCGCCCACCATCTGTGCTGCGCGCGCTTCTCCTTCGAGAACATTCGACAGCTGACAGCGCATGCGCCGTCACGCCGTCGCCATCTGTGCCGCGCGCGCGCTTCTCCTTCGAGAACATTCGACAGCTGACAGCGCATGCGCCGTCGCGCTGTATATATACTCAAGGTCGGCGCTCGCTCGCTCAGTTGCCGCTCGTCGGTTGGTTTGTACGGCGCGTCGACGTCCAAGGTCGCGGTGAAATGAATTCCAACGAATCCACAAACACAATGATCGACGTCCCTTCGACCAGCGCCGCCCTTTCGCATACGTGTGTACGTGTTCACTCATTTAACACCCCCTCCTACAACCACGTTAACCAATTTAGCCATCGACCCAAGTAAGTCGCAATTTAACACCCCATTTCACAACCACGTTAACCAATGTAGCCATCGACCCAAGTAAGTCGCACTTTAACACCCCGTTAACCAATTATATGCTCCGCATCCTCCTCAGTGTTCCCCCGAGGGAAGCTGCGGGCAATTTTTTTCACTGTGATTCCGCGCTAATGTATCAGATGTATTCAAGACAGAATTAAGGAACAAGGCAACCTCATACGGTACCACTCTAATAATGTTCAACGTCGTTCCTTTTATTGGAAATCACCAGAAGAAGAGAATGGAAGGGATTTTCTTATTTGTTCCTTTAGTAGTGACGGTGACTTCTGAACATCGAAAGTGGCATTACTAAACAAGTGCAGATATATGAATTGGAAACTTCCACAAAAAATAAAGGAGAGCTGTTACTATGTGTTCAAGCAGCTTGAGAAAGTTCAGCGTGGTTTGTAAGCCCGAAGGTAGCTTTAGTAGTTTGCATCGCGCTCTCAACAATGACGGAATCTTCAAATTTGCGACCTTCAGCTCAAATAGTTTGCGTCAGGCTCAAAACATCGCGCGTTGAAGAAGGCATTTTGTAGCCTGTCATCGGAGAACCTGTTATCAAACGGTAATGTTTATATATGAGAGCAGAGAACCTTGCGTCATCAAGAGAAAATGCTGCTCAGCTCGTTTGATGCTTGCAGAAATATACCGCCTAGAGAAAGATGGTGCTCATCAGACGAAATACGATCTGCCGGACACGAAGCTCCTGATCGACTTTCACCTAACGACAGGATCGATCTCATGTTAGCGCTGCGAGGCCGTATTATTGATACCGCGAGCTTCTCCAATAGGCAGCGTGCCAGGCTATATAATGAAAGGCAGTAAATGGGCTGAGTTGTAAGTATGACAGCCAGGGAGGTAATGATATTTAATCGTACCCTGTTGAGTCTTATATGCATGGATGGGTCTTCGTATGTGTGTGCGCTTTGAATTTACTCGACGCCATGGTTTTTTTACTGCGGTAGCAAATATAAGGGCACTTTTTCTTCTTGATTGTATTTTATGAGCATTCCTAATGCACAAACAAACAAATAAACGGGCAAAAATGGACAGATAAGAACAAGAAAGAAAGAGTAAAGCAGTGCCACGATTAATCAAAAAGCTAGGTGTTCCGGCTCTCGTACGGGAACCGTTACTTGCTCATGTTGTGTAACGAAAGAAAAAGGCTACAGGAATGCAATGGGTCAGAAACAACCACGTGGCAGGATATGTACATGGGCCACTTAACGTGCCGCTGTGTGAATGAAAAAGAAATGTGACAAAACTTCCTGTTCTGCATGTTGGGCACTTGCATTGCGTTGTTCAAATACAAAGACGTGCAAGAAGGAACAGTTGTTAGTTAACGTGTTTTTTTTTGGGGGGGGTATATACTTGCATGGGTTCTTGCCGAGCATCCCTCTTTGTGTTTAAGCGACGCGCTACAGGTGTAGAGTTGCTTGTCTTCAATAGCGTGAAATTCAACTGCAATGATTGTGTCAACTTTGAGCGAAAACTGCAAATTTTAACACAAATTGTGTTATGCTGAGGTCCACAAACCTAATTCCGTCACAGACATGACGTTGTAAATTAAAATAAAGATAACAAAAAAACTTTTGACAAAAAAGGCAATCCTACGTACAGTTGGAAAAAAATATGTGATGTACGAACGAGAAAGGTTTATATGTCACTTTAAAGTCAGCAGAACGATACGAAGTGAAGGTAAATGATGCCTTACATGACTTCCGTGTCGTGATTTCATGTTTGCTTGTGTCGACTACCTTCCTAATCTATTCATGTCACCTGATACCAACTTTAGTATATGTGGATCTAGCGAAACGGGTGAGCACTCTATGAGCGTGGTATGTTGTCATGTTCTAACATGACCCGCGTGTCAGGCTTATTATGTTTGCACCAGTCATATATTTCGTCAATGATTGAAGTAACGTAACAGCAAACTTGGTATATGTGGAGCTAGCAAAACGGCCGCGAGCGCATCATGAAAAGCCCAATATACTCCAATGTAGCGTTGACGTGCACGCACGCTAGGCAAAGCGACGCTACGTCAGCAAAATGCGAGTACTCTATTGTCTGACGCCAGGCGCTACCAGCGTCCGGTGGCACGGGCCGACTGCAAACCAGCACGAAATGTGAGATACTGCATTTTTCGCTGATGCGTTACCCAGACAACACTGCGTCTCCCTCCTTTTGTGACGGAGCACCACTGGACGCGCTCAAACACGCATGCGTCAAAGCAACGCAGCGCGCCGCGTGCCTGCGAGTATATGGCAGGATAGGCGCCTGACGCGGCAACGCCGGCGTGGCAAGAGGATATGAACGCCGGCGAGCGCGCGCACCATATCACGTCCAAACGTACTGGCGCCATAGAGGAAGAAAAAGACAAGAGAGGACACTCCGTGAAACCTGGCCTCAGGAAGTGCGTCACGACTACGTAACGAACTAGTGCTCTCAGCAAACGTCAGAGGACGCAAGCGCAAAAAAAAACAGTTATAATCAATGCAACAGAATTGTTTTACAAAATAATAATTATACGCCCAAATTTGGTATGTTTTTTATACATAAAAACAATTCATTTAACACACCTTACGCGCTTATTTTTCTTCAGCCGTACTGTTATAAACACCATCCACCCAGCGACAAGCCCATGCATGACTGACAGCGGGAAGCTTTCGTCGCTTTCGTCAACGTTGGCTGCGTCGGCGTTTTCGTGCGTGAGATAACAGTTGAGGCACGTTTTCAAGCGAAGCTTGTTGAATGACATGTTGTTGGGCTTGTTGGGTCATTTTTTCAGATATCGGTTACACCTGCGCGAATAAGATATCATGCAACAAACATAGAAAGATGCACACACATACGTTGCGCTTCGTGTGTGCGAGTTTGCTTCTTCCGTGGCATCTCATTCACGCAGTTGTAACCTACTTCTGAAGGTTGTAAGGACTGGGAGGTTCGCTAAAAAGAAAGTTTGCGGCTCTATGCGGCGGCTAGACGGGACATTGTGCAACGTATGCATTATAGCAAAGGCGGCATGGTGTCAAGCCGAGGCGACGCGCGCTGCGTCTGCCACGGATGCGAGCGTCTGTGCGCTGAGCATAGCTGGGCAGTTAGGTCATAGGCTCGGTGGCTCGGTGCAAAGTATTGAGAAGCGTTCGCTGGGCCTCGCATGCTTCACGACGCGTTTCCCGAAGGCTCGAACACGAATAATTTTTGGTGTGCCGGAGGCAAATCTGGACTAGCCAAGTGGCCATCATCTTCGTCTCTCCGCTAGCCTTGTGCCACTAGTGCAAGTTGCCCATAAATTTTTTGACGTTACCAATAGAATTTCACCGCACAATTTCAACTACGATTTTTCTTCCCAAGTTACTGCTGATACTGCGTACGCACGAAGGTGTTCTAAAGTTCCCAGGACGCGATAACATTGCATTACAAGGGATAGCGGCCTGGAAACTTCTGAAGATCTTTGTACGTGGTCTTGACGTCTATCCTTGTAAGTCAGAGTTTTATGGGTCAGAGATGTATCACTGATTTTGTATTGTGCATCGATTAGCTGATCATTCAAAGGGGTTTGCTGGTAGAGTTATGACGTGCACATATCTTTTTCGTAATTCGACAGCGAAACTTCCACTTACTAGCATCTTCAGACCGCGCCGATGCCATGCCGTCCGGCGGTCCAAGCTACGGCAGCTACTGCTGTGTATCGTGGTGCTTCAACAATGGCAGAACCCACAAGAAGCCTGGGACGAGTTCTTCCGCATACCACGGGACGGCAAGTGTGTTAAAGCTTTTGTATGGTTTGCACGTCTTTAGGCTTACTGTTCGTACTTGCTCAGTGAGGGTAACAATAAAAAATCACTATTCAAGCACTTCCCCATTCAGCTTATAGTTCATTGCCAATGCAGGATGAAAGCATGGATGCAGTATGCTGGACGCGATGATCTCCTGAGTATGCCGGCCAGCCTATTATACGCAACGTACAGGGTTTGTAGCGACCATTTTACTGCTCAAAGTTTCATGGACCCTGTGCACACAGGGCTTACAAGAATGGCTGTTCCGAGTGTGCAACCAGCTGCACCATGTAAGTGATTGACTGAAACTCAAATATGTGCAATAGCAGCCGCTTGTATTGAATCAGTGGCGACAGTTAACCGCGAAGATCTTTGTAGCCAAAGGAGAAACCTCACTATAAAGTAATACTTGGAAAGTCTTAAATTTTGTGAATTGTGGGCTATTACCTTCCTAACAGCAGCTTACATTTCTGTCGTTTATTGATGCTCTTGACCTGCGCAACTTGTTTTGAAAGACTTTAAAGGGCTATTTCACGTCATCTTCAAGCCTGAGGGCACATGTACATATACCTTTCATCAGTGAAAGCTGGCACTGTTAATAATTCCAAAATCACAAATTACTTGTTTCTAGTTGGTGCCTTCTCTTTCCTTCCACGTTCGACCAATTTATGCGTTTGAAAGAGCTGTTTAAGTTTCCCTATGCTACAAGCTTTGTAACTTGTACCAACTGCACATATATGCAGGTTCTCTGAGCGTCGCTTCAAATAGTGACTGTGACATGACTGCAGAAGCTGCACTGCAAGGTGCGGATGAGCTTCAGTTTGTGTTATTTTAAGCCTCTTACTGACACATTGTCGTAATTTCATTTCTTCAGGACCTGCGGTAGAGGCTTCAAAAAGCGGCTCCCACACATTGAGGTGCCCCGATGAGCAGGGTGCGTTCAGTGTCGCGATTTTTTTTTTACCCAAATTGACTGTTGACCAAACCTGTGCAGGTGGCAGCTCCCTTGTAGCTGGTGAAAGAATTTCTGCTGACTTCGTCTTGCCGGAGGAAACCTTAACCAGTCGTTCAGCTGTCACAAAAGGAACTTGTGTGACCGGTAAGTTGTATGTTCACTTCAACACCAGAGTGGATTGATATAGAGACTTCCGCAGGCCGCTCGCAAGATTGTTCCGACAGCACTGTCCGAGGCACTGAACAAGCTTCACAAGACCCTCCAGAAGACGTCTCCGCCAACAGCTCCACGCCTGAGTGCCCTAGAGAAAATGGTGACTATGCTTTTATTGCAGCTGTTTTTAATGTGCTATTTTATGTTTAGGACATTCTGAGGAAACTATCCTCAAAAGGGCACTACGTGTGCACTTACAAAATGTAAGGGTGGGCTCGTGATTTTCATTTTTTTGTGCATTGTCAACATTGTGAATGGTTTTGTTTTTAGGTAGTAGAATCGAAAACTTTGCACCACAGAAAGTTGTGCACCTTGGGTCTGAAAGAGCGAGGAAAGTGCTCGTATGGGATTAGTTGTTCTTCGCTTTTACAACCATTTTTTTGTTTATTGCAGTGCGTTCCTGTGTGCCAGCGACAATGTCTCCATCAATGAAGTACAAGCAAACCATTAAACATCTGCAAGCCAAAGTAGCAGCACAGCGGAAAACTATCAAAAGACTGCGGAGACAGCCTCACCAAGCACCGTCATCGACTTCAAGGCCCTAGAAGTTATCCGACCGCACGTCACCGAGGAGGTTTTTAAACTTCTTTCTGCACATGTTCGCTTGAGGCCCAAACGCAAGGGCAAGCGGTTTCCCGTGTGTTCAAGAAATTCGCTCTTCACTTAAACTTCCGAGGTCCGCGAGCATACCGATTTCTGGCTCCATATTTTTCTTTGCCCTCCCGGCGTTCATTAAGGAGGTGGCTAGCTAATGTAAAGATGACTCCAGGCATAATTCCAGGAATCCTTCTTTCATTGCAACAAATACTCAAGCTTGGAATGAACGGGACCGAGTGTGCGCTTTAGTTTTCGACGAAATAGCACTCAAAAAGAATTTGTACTATGATGCTGCAAGAGACGTTGTCCAGGGTTTTACAGATGATGGCACTCATCGCACTTCAACCATCGCTGATCGAGCACTGGTTTTTCTCTTGTTGGTTTTTCGAGAAAGTGGGTTCAACCGGTTGCTTTTACTATAGGGCACACATCAACACCATCATCTGTTATGCATAACTTGCTGGTGTCACTCATTTTGGAGCTTAGGAGCATTAATATTGCAGTGAAAGTAGTCATTTGTGACCAGGGCAGTTCAAATGTAGTCTCGCTAACCAACTAAGAGTGACTGTAGCAAAGCCCTTTTTTTGAAGTTAATGGTGAGCGGGTGTATTACATTTTTGATGTTCCGCATTTAATTAAAACAACGCGCAATAATGTCCAAGCACACAGTTATACATTGGGGATGACATCGTTAACTGGTCGCACATTGTAAGCCTTTACCAATCCTCACATGAGTTGCGGTTGCGATTGGCTCCAAAGTTGACTGAACGGCACGTTCATCAGAAACCTTTTTCTAATATGAAGGTCAGCAGAGCAACTCAGGTCCTCAGTGCATCAGTTTCGATTGCTATCACGGCAATGGTGTATGCGAAGGTGCTGCCTGCCTCGGCCATCACTACAGCTCAATTTTGTGATCGTATGGACAGGATTTTCGATGCCTTGAACAGCTCGAGTAAAAAAAGAACTTCGCAAAAGCTGCGCATGCAATCATGAAAAATGATTCAGAGCTGATTGACTTCCTCCGAGGCCAGCTTCCCTGGATTGTATCATGGCAGTTTGTTGGCAGACGTCAACCACAAACCATCGTAGGTTGGAAAATTACAATTCAGGCAATTTGTCAACTATGGGACGACCTCTCCAAAAATTACAATTTTGAATACCTGTTAACACGCAGGCTTCAACAGGATCCTTTGGAGAACATATTTGGCCACATTAGGCAAAAACAGGGTTGCCACACCAACCCCAATGTAGCACACTTTATTTGTGGCCTGAAGCACATCTGCATAAGAAAAACTCTTCAAGCTGTCAGAATACGGAAATGTCGAGGATGATGAATGTGACCTCCTCCAGGAGCAGCTCTCGCCATTCTCCCTCACCAGTGCGTCTCTTGTGGATAATGAGGAGTGTGCACAGCCACAGCCTGACGACTTTCCGCTCTAGACGATCTCTCTGAACTTGCGACCAACATTCACTTCCATATTATCGATGACTCCGCTACATATTATGTAGCTGGTTTTCTCATCAAACACTTCTTTGGAATGCATGTGACGGTTGCAGTTGCCCACAGTTACTGAAAGACGACAGTGAGACGCTTAAGGGTACCCACCAGTATTTCACAATGCTCAAAGCATACCACGTCCCCAGGAAACTTTTTGGGAATCTCACTGTGCCATCAGAAGCAGCTTTGCATACGTACAACAACTTGAATCTCACTTTCTTGCCATAATTGAGGCCACTGCACATCACCTGAAAGTGTGCGATGTTTTTTGTATCACCATCTGTCAAGTGTTGGCGATTTTCATTTCTGCTCTGCTGGGTGTCGCGCGAAGTTTCTGAAAATGTTTTGCCGGGTTCGTTTATGTTGGCATGTGCGTTTTGTGAACCGAAACTTAGATAGGGTTAGGTTCCAGTCTTCAATCTCGGGCATACAGCTTGACAAGTTCAAAGGTTAGCAATTAGCAGCGGGTTTACCTAAAGTATTCGAGTTGAGCCGAATCCTGCAATAGCTTTGTTATGTTATTACTTCGTTACAGCAGACTTCATATGGTCTTATATGCTTATATTCAGTTTCAACTGGACTAACCACTCCTTCGTTGCATACATTGTTTTGGTACCCGCTATGAGGAGTAGGGACACTGTGTATTCGCTCGAAGTGATTGCATAACCTTAAAAAGAATGTTGGGTATCCTGTCTGTATTTTTTTAGCAAATGCGGGCGAACTGTACACTTTACTGTGGGTCGCTTGGTCACTGTGTATGCTTTATCTCTCCAGCTCAAGTAATATATCGATAACAAAACCGCTTGTTGAAATGTCTTCGAGCGGGTAAGGAACACAGTATGAAGTGGCACGGTTCACGTTATCACGCTTTTCGTATTTTAGCTTCTCATCAACCTCCTCATCTCGCCATCAAAATTTTCAAAAGAATACCCAAACTTGTAGCGTTTGATGGGGCTGCGGACGCTGCATTTTATTATTAGCTTATATATAGCTTGTGAGTGATAACGTACGATGTAGAGCCTTTGTGAAAAATAATGAGCCAAAGTGGTTCCTTCTGCTAATTTTTAGCCCTGTAATACCGCTCTCGTAGCACCAATTAAGGTCCACAATTCTGGATAAGTGATGACTACCATCTATTTTAGCTCGCAAGCGTCACAGCAACACCCAGACGCAAATACTTGGGATCTTAAGTTTTGATGAAGGCGACGCATAAGAAGAGCCACAAGACCTGCCAGTGTTGTAGCATAAAGTTTGTCTTTCACGTAGTGAGCAAGCTGCAAAGCCCTACCTTTCTGAGGACAAGCAGGAATCAAGTCTGCTTTTTTTTCATTTCGGACTAGCTGCTTCTTAAGCACACCCAGCACACTGCACCTTTGCCTTTCTGCTATATTGTGTCGTGTGGTTTCTGTGCGCTCTTTTTTCCTATGCATTATTTTGTTAACCCAGGCGTGATTCGCGACTTCATTGCTGTGTATATGTCACTTTTCCTTCTTCATCAGCATTGTGCGCTGTTTTTTTGCCATAAATCCTTACTTACCCACTGGCCCGGTGTGTCATACTTTCACCAGCTTCTCGGCTTCTGCCAACTCTAGCGATGTGGCGTTGTCTGTGTTCTCTATGTATTTGTTACAATATTTGTTACAATTTATTGTAAGGCGAGAGCATTTGTTGTCTACCTTTGTCATATTGTGCTTTTTATATTCTCATACTCTATCTTGCCTTTGAATAAAACATTGCGGGTAACTGTTTCTTTGACTGATATATACATTGATCACTTGTTCCAAAAGAAAAAACACAAGCGCGATGAATAAAACCGTAGTGAATTATCATTACTGCATCTCTTTTTATTATACTTAATCGAAATAAAAATTACGTCACGACCGATTCGCACGAACCACTGAACAAAACAAAACAGGGAATCGCTAAATCAAACGACCTACAAAAACTATCCATTGGGGCGATGAATAGTGGTCTGAAATCTGACCTTTCGTCATAGCCAAACGTCGGTTACGCAAGTAATTCAAAATTTGCGCCAGTGAACCGAAACAGAAAGCGCACGCACTTGCTCTCACCAACCACCAGGTGT
>WOVY01015542.1:0-73636 GCA_013436015.1 Rhipicephalus annulatus | reverse complement strand
AGGGACATCTTGATTAGTACTACAGACAAATCTGATATATAGAGCGAAACATAAACAGCTTGTTGTCTGTCACAGAGGTTACTTTTGATGATGCTAGGGCAGGTCAAACAGAACCAATAGAATTCAGTTTTGCTTTTCAGGATCCTGTGTTAAGAGAGTCAAAAGCTCCGGTTAGGTCAATGAACATTGATCCAGGCATATTCACGAGAATCAATAAGTTTTTTTTAATCTAATAAGTGAAAGTCAGCCATGTGGATTGATCGAGAAAGGAGGTCGAAAACCAAACTGATTAGGAGATAAATGGGAAACTTTGAAGAATAAATTAGGGATGCCTTTGTTGATACAATTCTCCATTATTTTACTAAAATTTCGTAAGATATCTATGAGTAATAGTCAGATGTGGAAGTTCTCTCGCTTTTTTGAACACTGGAATTATCTTCGCGTGTTTTTGTTAAAACTAGAAGTACTCTCTCTTGAACTATGCATTCATAACCCAGGATAAAAGAATAGAAATACGGTTGGCAATGAACTTATTTTTGAACGGGTTGGCTTCGTCAAGTGCAGTAGAAGTTACTTTACCAATACGAGCAACGCTGATAATTTCATCACGGTCTTTTGCGAAAGAATAGAATGATTATGAAGAGTGGACCTGAGATTTATTTGGCGTTGGGGGTGGGCTAGAAGCTTGATTAGTGTAGAAGGATTTGAAATCATTCGCAATGTCAATTGGCTGATCAAAAACATGTTTCAGGCTCAGTGATAGTCAATTCAAACGGGTTTATATTTAGGAAGGAGTTAATAATTAGCATTGTTCTTTCGCGTTCTTGCCAGCATATGTTATTTTTCTTCGTAATAAATTTTGAATAATTCAAGGGTCTATTGAGAGTAATAAAATAAATATGCTAACGATCTTTTACTTTTATATGAAAAAGCAGTGTGACTTTTTTTGTAAAGGTTTTCTTTATTGCACATGAATGTCATTAAACTGTTTGTTATCCAAAAATAATTAGGAACTCTTGCTTTTAACCACCATGACGCAATCATAAGTATACTTGTATGTGTGAGACGAAAGATAATCAAAACCTATGCAGTAATTAGTGCACTTTCCAATTGAAAAAACTGTCCACTTTTCCTATGTGGTTCCCAAGTTTTCAGTTGTTCAGACCTGTTTTAGAAATTCCTAAATCATGATTATGCATGAAATTTCAACGTGAAAAAATGAAAGACTTTGGTCAGTAAGATATACCTCAAAATACCACAGTGCTCCAGTGAAAGAAAGTTGGAAAGAAGAGCGTGAATGAGCGTGCTACTGCACCCAGGAATGCATCTAGTTGCAAGTGTAGATGGGGACTCGTATCCAAAACCCTTGTAAGATTTTGCCTACTCAGTGGGAGTGGCAGTGCCATGAAGTAAATGATTATGTAGATCCCCCACAATAACGACCTTCTTACGTTTACAAGATCAAGTTTCAAGGACAGTGTTGCGACTTGAAAAAAAAAAAACTCTGAAAGTGACATTGAAAGTGAACTATAGTTTCACCGATAAGTTTATCAGTGAATTAAGGCTTCTGTAGTTCAAACATATTCGCAGTTATTGACGACATTATGAAGGTAAGATATGCGCTTATGAGGCAAAGTAGGTGAAATTAATATTGCTGCGCCACCATGACCCCTCTATGCGTGATTCAGCATTCTGACAAGTATCTTTGTAAGCCGAACAAAATTTTGTCTTCAAGGAAACCCATGTTTCGGAGATGCAGACGGGGAAAAAGGATTTTTTGAAAAAAATGTAAACGACGTTTATTTCATCGTGATTTCTTAGGCTACGTGCGTCATTGTGAATTCCTCTTATGCTATGGTTGTTCAAGAAGGAATATAATTTATTGATACTGAAGAAAGACGACATGATGAAGCGCAGTTTTTGCTACACTTATCAGTTACTATGAGTGACCAGACCTATCAACAGAATAAAAGGTCAGCTTCGGTGCGAATGTTAGACACGTTACTTTCATTAAATTGTCTCGCCTTAGTGTGACAATGGTCAATGTAAAGGTACGCCTAACGCTTCTTTTTTTTGATAGAAAGAGCTTTCACGAACAATGTTTTTTTTATGTGGTCAGGTGTTCAATTACAAACACAGGAATTACGACGGCACCCGGCAATCTGAGATGAGTGGTGTGCAGTTTAGCTTCACGAGCTTTTCTTAGAAATTCGGCCTACATCTCGAGAGAACAAAAATAAAAAGTAATGAAAGTTTGCCAATCAGTCATGTTCCTCGAAGCTGCTTAGCGTTACCGTTTATTCGTGTGACTCAGTGGCCGGTTCGATAACTGCATTTTTAAACGGCAGTATGCGAGGTGTTGTCTCTAAAAACTCCAGTTCCTAAGAACAAGATTACACACTGGACTATCAGCCATTTCACTCACAATATATCAGGTTGAATTATGAAAGTGCTCTAACATTGTACTAATCGGAGAAGTAGTGAACACTCAGAAACTGATACCGTTAGAAGGCGTTTTCTACAGCGATGTCGTTAGTACTATAGTGCAATATTTCATGATGCTAATGACCACTACGAGGGGTTGAAGCTGAATTCAAAGGTTCGAACGCAGGAAAAAAGCACGAAGACAGTGCTCTCATCATTCTATTTCATTTGCATTCCGGGAAATTGCAACTTGCCGCAATTGTATTCCTTTCAATTCGTCCAATTGAAGAACTTAGCCCAGTCCCACTTCTGGAATAACAGGGCAGTGTAATTCCATTTCTGCTATTCTTTTACGTAGCAAAAACATATCGATAGTTTATTCGAGTTACGAATTAGCACCCAATAAAGCTGATGTTATCAGGCATTAAGAACTGCGAAATTGTGCAATACACTTTTTCGAGGTCGAGAGATATAGTAGCTTGGTGACATATTTTGTGCAGTGCAACCACGCCGTAAATCACCAGAGGTGCCATGTTCCGCTACCAGCAATATTTGCATATTCAGCATTTTTGAACGACTGGTGGAGTTTTAATATTATTTAGGCTTCAAAGCGCTAATGCTAAAATGACCACATAGTGTACTTTTATGCTCACGAAAGCAGTGTTCAATAGGGCTAATCAGTTTTACCATGCATCTTGAGCGGTCATGTATATCGAGAAAGCTAATATTTGGTTTTAGGTAACGAAACCCTTTAGACCTGTAGCATTAGTGGGAACCGCCGACGTTGGAACAGCATATCATTCGGCCACCTTGTGCATTTGCATCAAATACTGAACCCTGGGCTGCACTGCTCATTCAGCACTGACGCTGGTCAAGCGTGCCTGGCAAGCATGGGTGGGTTGAGGAGCATATTCTGCGTTCTCCTGGCACAGGTATGCATGGTCTTCCTTTTAGGTTATATACGTGGGTAAAGTTCTAAACAATCTTAACAATCTTCAGATAAAGATCACGTTCCGCATATAGTATTCGCCAATTTTACGAGTGGTTATCTGTGGGAACCACAGGCAGGCATGATTTGTTTCTTTCTTTTGTATCTGCTGAGATAATGCTCTTGTTTGTACACTAACTATTCTCCTGTTCCGCGTTAACAAATAGGCAGATCGTTTACACTTTTTACCACAACTGCTTCGGCTCTGGCTAACTAAATATGGACTTTTAGATTGCGTAGCGGCCTGCGACTTAAAAAAAAACATGTACTCAGGCTTATATGACTAACTTGACAATGATATTACAGTAAGATCAATTCAAAGTGTTGCATAACACTGCTTCTATGCTCTTTTTGCTTGGCCATGCAAACAGACGTGTGCGGATTCACAACAACCGAGCGAAAAAAAAAGATACAAAAAAGAATAACTATAAGATCTCCTTAACGTTGTGACTCCACCCCAGAGCCGTGTTGCGGAATGGGCGTCTTTATTCCATTCCAGGGAATCACCATTTGATGCAAGTTCAGTCCTTTTAATTCATCGGAATGAAAAAATTGATTCATTCTCACTCTACGAATGGTGGAGCCGTTCAATTCCATTCCTTCAATTCCTCAGCGTAGAAAATGAATCTTGATAGTTTTATTGATTTCAGAATAAATGACCCCGTAAATATAGTGTCGTGAGATGCATAAAGAACTGCGAAAGTACGTAAAACACGTTACCATGGTCTAGAGGTAGTAGCTTGGTAACATATCTTGTGCAGTGAAACCACCCTACTAATTTCCATAGGAGTACTTCTATCGCCACATAAATTATAGTAACAAAACACTTTAGATGTGCTTGTATTATATTAAACAGTGCCCCACCGCTTTAGCAGATTTGAATCCATTATGAAACACAAGGCCGCACTACTCGCGAGCACTCACGCTTTCCTAGCGCCTCGCAATTATGAATGGAGTGAGGAGAACTTTATGTTAGCCTGTGCGCAGGCATGCAATGTCCTCCTTGTTGCAAAGGTTATTTACGTGTTTCAGGTACTAAACTGCTGTAAGATAAAGATAAGGCCATTCATGGAGCAATTGCTCCTTTCGCGCGAGGATTTCTTTCTAATTTCAGTATATGTTAGGATGATGCATTTGCTGGTACGCCAACTTATGCCGCAGTTTCTCTTTTCCGAATTGGCACATTCCTGTTGCAAAAACCATGGCCACTGGGTACCAGCGTCCAGCGTCATGCCTGATTATGGGCCTAGTATGGCGCTGGTACCAGCGCCTCCTAGTGCCAATACTGGGACGCTGGAGCAGCAGCTTCCCAGTACTCTGCGCAAAATGGCTTCATGGGTTAAAACGGGGTTCCCATTCACCATAAATAAATAAATAAATAAATAAATAAATAAATAAATAAATAAATAAATAAATAAATAAATAAATAAAATAACGCGCATTCATAATAAGAATAAAAATAAGTGAAGAAATAAAACGCCTCCTGATGCGATTCGAACTTGCGATTACCTAAATTCAAACCAAGTACGCTACCCACTAGGCCACGCCAAAACATGCATATGGGGTTGTCAAACAACTATTTATCCGAATGACGTGACATTAACCTTCATGTTTACAAGTCGCATAGTCAAGAGTGCCACGATATTCCTTTCCAAATAACAATTGCGTCTTGATTCGACAGTGACGAACTGCTTCCGGGCACCAAATGTCGTGCAGATATTAGCAAGAGCGCAAAGTTTTTTGAAGCATCTCATCTTAACTCTGAATAATCTCAAGTTGACTGGAGGAGCAGCCGCAGATTGTCAGCTGTTGCTGCCGATAGTTTTTTTTTTCTTTGATAGTCACTTCTCGCGCTTGCTGCTGCTCAACATGTACAGACCGCTCCTTGTGCGGGCAGCGCACATGCAGATAAATGGTAGATTTAGGCGCAGAGATGCCTAGCTGTACTTCAAAGTCATTCTTACAGTTATAATTGTTCCTACTAAAAGTAAAAAGCGCCGGCAGCATGTACACCGACACGGCCGGCACGACTGGCCTCGCTGGGACGGGTCACTGGGTAAGGCTGCTCTCGAAGCAGATGAGTTGTGATGCCAGAAGTTTATGCATTTGAGCTTTGCAACATTTATAACTGTTACCTAAACTGTAATCGAAGTAAGTGGAAGGTCAATCAATGCAAGAAATGAATTTACGAAGTGGCGATGCCAAGCGACAACCGTCTATGTGGTCTCCGATGGCAGTATAAAGCTGAGCGTGCCAGTGTAGTACAAATATATGCAGTTATATCAATACCAACAATTGAAAAAAAACATAGAAATAGACTTGCAATCTGCTAAAGACGTATGCGAAGGAGTCAGTTCACTAAGGCGTACCAAATCAACAACTGAAAATTGCGTGTTGTTACATATCAGTCAGAGAAGTACAGGCTAAGTGCGGCCGGCAGCTCTCGGTGACAGCCTGTCTAGCTAAAAGCGTGACGTTCGTGGGTCAGCGCTCTTTCTGCGAGACAAAATAGTTGACTTAGGTTCACGGATGTCTAAAGTATACTTTATTGTTATTTACACTCTTTAAAGTTGTGTGTACACGAAGCAAGAACCACGGGTAACATATATACCAACGCGGCCGGCCCGACAGCTTTATTGCTCGCTGGGCTGGGCACTGGGTATACGACCGCTCTCGACGCGGTGAGTTGGGATGGGTGAGGATTCTGCATTTGAGCTTCGGAACATTTCTAACTCTTACCTGAAGTAAGTAGACGGTTAAGCATGGCCAGACATACATATATGCGCTGTGGCGGAATCGAACGACAGCTTTTTTTTTCTCGCCTCCGCTGGGAAACCTTGTGAAGCGATCGAGAGAGCTCATTTACGTTTCGTCAACTTTGCGGCAAAAATGACTTCCTGTTTCTTTTAGGGGTGGCGTGCAGCTCCAGGCTTACAAACACTGCCACTTGGATCGTTACAGCAACACACAGATGATGCGAATATGGCCCGTATACGTGGGGGCATATGCAAAAAAGGAGCATTATAATTGCTGCGAGACGTAAGTGCGACGCAAAAATTACGTATCCTCGGTATCTGTTAGGGTAGCATCTCTCCGTGCCGTCGAATCAAGCGTTTTATATTCAACGACAACGAAACATACCACGGCACATACTACAGTAACGTGCACGCTGCGCTGGTAGAAAGAGAGCGTGCTCCAGTATTCACCAGCGCTTGCCAGTGAAAATTCCAGCGCTTCCAGCGCTTCGCAGTGTACACCAGCATCACAGCGGTTAAACCAGCGCCCCCTACCAGTGTGACACAGCTTATTCTCAGTGCGCCCAGCGAAGTTCCAGTGATTACAAGCGTGTACCAGTGTCTCCAGCGTGTACCAGTCCCCAAAAACGTACTGACATCACGCTGTTTTTGCGATAGGGATTGATCACGCTTTTACACCTAGCCTACTCTTGCCCCGCCGCGGTGGTCTAGTGGCTATGGTACTCGGCTGCTGACCCGCAGGTCGCGGGTCCAAATCCCGGCTGCGGCGGCTGCATATCCGATGGAGGCGGAAATGTTGCAGGCCCGTGTGCTCAGATTTGGGTGCAGGTTAAAGAACCCCAGGTGGTCAAAATTTCCGGAGCCCTCCACTACGGCGTCTCTCATAATCATATGGTGGTTTTGGGACGTTAAACCCCACAAATCAATCAATCAATCAATCAATTAGCCTACCCTTAGCTCTGATTTTATACGCGCTACGTTATTATAAAATTTACCAGCACGCCCCACTTTTCAGTCTACCTAACCGAAATTCGACCTGGAAAAAGCGCTGTGGACTTCGTCCTCGATCGAACATGTACTCAGGCCCAGAGGAGAAATTTGAACATGATATAACAGCACTAGCTATTAAGGTTGTAGAAAAATACTGCCCAATATACTCTTTGCTTGCCGATGTGAACACGGATATGTGCCGGGTCGTAAGATTCAAGTGAACTGGTAGTTTAAAGCACAAATATGAGAAAAACAAAGAGAAGCCACACACCCACCCACACACACCCACACACACACACACACACACACACACACACACACACACACACACACACACACACACACACACACACACACACACACACACACACACACGGAGCGCCAGTTCGAACAATAAATATTTTGAAACAGCGCAGATCATATATACAAAGCACGCGCGCCGTCACTGTGTCTCAATGCGCAGTCACATTCAAGTAGTGTAACTCTTTTGGCGAGAGTAAAATGGATGCTACGCTAACGCATAGATCACCTAATTCAATTATTCTCTTGGCGTCAGTGATGAGTTGTTCTTATTTATTAGTACGACTAATCAGTAGGACTATATATGTCCTTTGTTCTTTCGAAATAAATCTTTGTTGGAAGTGGCGCTCAGTGTCTGTGTATTGTCTCTCTTCGTTCGTGTCGAATTCGCGCCTTAAACTTGAAGTATGTTAAACCAATAAGCCCAGTCTGTCATTCTAAGACCAAGCAAAGTTACAAATAAAAAAGAGTGAGAGAGATAATGATAACAATGAAATATTCCTACTCCGAAGCACTGGGAGCGTGGCATGACCACCTCTTAGCTCGAGATTGCGAAACGCCTGATCTTCTCGGCTTGATCTCCCGAATTTCTTATCTTCCGCACACGTTCGGCAAGTAAACTCTAGTTTTTTGGCCACCAGTCTTGCGTCATAAAACTTGTTGAGCGTCCTAGAGATTTCTAAATGCTGCAGTAAAGGTCGCAAGCAGTAAAACGTGCCAAAAAAGAAAAAAATTATTTTGTTCATTTTATTCATCGAAATTATGCAATGAAATGTAGGGGCTAAATGAGCAATTTCACCTTTAGTTTTAAAGCTCGAATTGTAACTGGACGCCGCCTTCAAGGATTGGTTCTAAAAAAAGTAGAGATAAGGCAATTGCCGCCTGCCTAACTATGTGTTGCCCTTCACAAACATGACCTCTTCAAGCGTGAGCCGCCGTACAAAGGAGCCTGTGTGGTAGTGCATTATGGAAGTGCCTCTCTAGCCGCCTACACACGTGGCTGCAGTGGCGCCCCCCTCCTCCTTCGTCCCGCCCTCGAACAGAGCGACGTAGGTTTAGTTCGGTGCATGGGATTTTTTTTTTTCTGGAAACGGGGAGGCGCCGCCGTGGCCGTGGTTACGTAGGATTTCTTGCCTGAAGCGGCTTCCGGAACCAATGCTTTCAAAAATTTGTTCTTTATCTGTCTGTATGAAGGGGGAACGCACACAGGTTATCGTATATGACTGTGCTGCGCTGACCTAAAGACCTTTGTCGACAGAGTTTTGGGCGAAGGCACTCATGTGTGACAGGGGGACAGTACTGCAAAACAGAGAAAGGAGAATGAGAGTAGGAGGTGAGCTCCCAGTCAACAAAAGCATCGCGTCAGCTTTAATACACTTAACAACTTCGAGAAGTGTTTTTTTTCGTGTGCTCACAACATCTCATGACATTATAGATAGCTCTCCTAACTTGGTGCATCTTGTCCGGATCATTTTGACTGCTTTTGCGGACGGCTTTGTGTTGCAGTTGTTCCGTGGTCAGCACTGAGAGAGCCGGGTCCCATGAGTCCTATTTTACTTTTTCTTTTAAAGACGATCGTCTTTCTTGGTGACCTTCGCCACAAAAATTTTGGTCTGCCTGTGTGTCTCCACATTTGTCTGTTTCTCTGCACTTAACGGTACTCTAAATGGCACCAAGCGTTTCTCCAAACGGCCGACACCATCCGCAGCACCCACCAATATTGCTCAAAATTTAGCGTTCATACTTGCGCATTTGTCAATTGAAAAAGCAATTATTGTGCGTATATGAGGCACTATAACAACACCAAAATGTTCTATATGCGTGCCTTTTACACAGAAAACGCATACATATGTAATTCCAAGGACCGTAGCGTTTATCACGCTGCGCTGACGAAGCAACGCTCGCACGAATTGCAAGTTTTTCCAACGCTTTGCTAAGACGACACGGTGGTGGCACCTAAACGTCGCCTTGCGTTCTACTTCTTATCACCTCTGAGAGGAGCACGGACGCCACGCGCTTCGTTTTCAGAGATAACTGCCAGATAGCGGTCACGTCTTACGTGTGACGTGACTTGATGCGCTCGCTCGCCCCGCCGCGGTGGTCTAGTGGCTAAGGTACTCGGCTGCTGACCCGCAGTTCGCGGGTTCAAATCCCGGCTGCGGCGGCTGCATTTCCGATGGAGGCGGAAATGTCGAGGCCCGTGTGCTCAGATTTGGGTGCACGTTAAAGAACCCCAGGTGGTCAAAATTTCCGGAGCCCTCCACTACGGCGTCTCTCATAATCATATGGTGGTTTTGGGACGTTAAACCCCACAAATCAATCAATCGATGCGCTCGCTCGCCTCCGCTGCACGCTCAAGGCACTCTAACGCAGCGCCTCCTGAATACCATTTACAGATGTTCTTGCGCAGAATATTGAATAAATGTTTTGTTCCCTCTCTACAGACACAAGACCATAATCTTTTGACGACATTTTCAGTGTAACATTGATTGATATGTGGGGTTTTAACGTCCCAAAACCACCATTTGATTGTGAGAGGCGCCGTAGTGCAGGGCTCCGGAAATTTCGACCACCTTGGGTTCTTTAACGTTCACCCAAATCTGAGCACACGGGCCTACAACATTTCCGCCTCCATCGGAAATGCAGCCGCCGCAGCCGGGATTTGAACCCGCGACCTGCGGGTCAGCAGCCTAGTACCTTAACCACTAGACCACCGCGGCGGGGCTTTTCAGTGTAACATGCAGATACGAGGCCAATTTTCTTCTCTTATATTCTTCCTCTTATACATTTTATTCCCTTTACCACATATCTGTACCAACTTGTTGAGATGTTCTCTAAAGAAGAGGCAGTTGCAAGCGTCCATTTTCTCTTTTTTCTTCATTAAAATCACTAAGATAGAAAGAGAACATGCCTCCGGGTCGGCCGACGGCGACAGAAGCTAGCACTAAGGCATGAAGGGTGTGAACACAGCCGACGGCTGGGGGCTGAAGGTTCGTGCCGAGAACGAAAAAAAAAGAGGGAGGGGGGGTTGCTGCCTACGTGGTTCCACTGAATGGTGGTTAGGCAAAAATAAAGCAAACGTCAGTGGAGCACAGTCAATATAGGATAAACTTGAAGTAGGCGCTTTGCTTATAATTGGACAGTGCTTTTAGAAACCCAAGCCATTTTAAAAATGCCCCTTTATTGTTAAATTCGAGGCTCAGATTTGCAAATGTTCAAAGTTTCAAAAGCTGCAGCACGATAACGTGCTCTAATTTTGGTAGAAGACGCAACTCTATACTGATTCCATTCTAGCCAAAATGTGCCTAATTCTGTTCCCATTCCATTCTGGAGTCGCGAAAATGTGGAATAATTCCGGAATCATTTTAATTCCGGAGTGTTAACTCCGCAACACGGCCCCAGAGTATTGGGCTGACCAGCTGTCAGGTCCAGACTCAAGAACACGTGATCTCAAGGGCTACAGCAGCAGCGGTCGCTCGCTACTTTTTGAATTTGAAAAGGCTCGAAACCTCTATTTTGTTTTTATCAGCTGAAAGAGTTGTTTCTTCAACAACAAAACATCCTTCAATTGGTCCCTCTGTCTTCGGCAATCGCTACGTCATAAAAATGCTTTGGTATCCTCGTGATGTTGAAATACTGAAATAAAGGTTGCAATTTCTTCAAGATGCAAAAAAAGCTCAATTTCGATTTCATACATCTGAATTTAGCAACAAAATGATTTGAGCTAATTGGGTGCTTCGCCGTTCGGATTTTAAAACCTCAAGTGAGAATGACGGCTACTTTAACAGTCAGTTGAAAAAGAGAAATGAAGTAGAACAAAAAGAAGTAAAACAAGAAAGTGAACGCGGGGTCACAGTAGGCGGCTGGGGAGCCGCTGAGCGAGCAAAATCACAAGGCGTAAGAAAGTGGGGGAAAAGAATTAGGCCATCTGCGTATAGATCCGCACGATGGTTACTAATGGCATAGAACCATGGTCACGCGAAGAATAGAGTAAAACTTCGGAGCAGCACATTCTAAATGAAGACAGAATTGCAGTAGGCGCAATATTTATAAATAAACCATGATTTTAATCAGGGAAGTCATTTCAAGTATAAAGTTTTAATGTTCATCCAGCACGTCCATTTGCCATGTTTTACTGATGGGGCAAATTCTCCTAAAGCCGCCTAGACGTCAATAAAAGGTGGCCGACTTAGGTGAATCAATTTTTTTTACTTTTTTTCCATCCTAATTAAACAACACCCCTGTGGTGTGCCCTCGTAAATGCTACAGCGAGCTCGAAATCAGTCATATGCCATGCCTCCCGGCATTGACGCCATTCGTGAGGCTTCTGTGGCTCTCAGCTTGAAGCGTGACAACAAGTGCTGAGACACTCAGTCTTCGGGTGAAGCTGGAGGTCGTAAAAACGAGACGTTGTAGAATACAGGAACTCACACGTTTAGATCTTGCAAATTTTTTTCTGGACAATTCTTGCATTCACTTTGTTAAAACTTAAAAAAATCTACTGCGCTCGCTGTCTCTTTGTTGGGCTGTTGCACTGGTTACACAGGCTCACGAACGTTGTAAAGAAAAAAAAAAGACGCCATGACGCTTAAGACCCAAAACAGCACTCCTGTGACAGCTTGGCCACTATCTATACCTGCAAAAAATACAGAAAGAAAGAAAAAGTAAAGAAAGAAAATAAGTACGTCAGGCACGTTCTTGCCAAGCGTTTTTGGCCCCCATTTATTTAAGAACGGACATTTTTTATTGTTGTTTCTTGACAAACAGTTCCAAACACTGCCTTGAGAAATTGTTACCTAAGAAACTGTGAACAGCTCTCTCTTGGTGAAGAGTCTAACTCATTGCTTTTTGAAAAGAAAACCAGTTAGAATATCTGAATTGGTGAAATATTGCCGGCTGGGGGTTAAGTACAAACGTTTTTTTAGGTCGGAAACAACTTGATGTGATAAAAATCTACGCCAACGCCAAGTTCGCAAGTACATTTTAAAATAAACTCTCAGTTCGGCGCCTCATATAGGATCTTTTATGATGCAGAAAACTTAAGCACAAATGCCTCTCTGCACCCCTTGTGAGATTTGAAGCAATAGGATCAACTCTAAACAAAACACAACTATTCGAACGAACACTCGCAAACCTCTAGACACCAGTGCAACGGTATCCTAACCTGAAAGCCGATTACATACTTAGCTCAAGCCAGTGGCATACCCACTGATTGTCAAATGTGGAGGGAAATATTGGGATTTGCTCAGTCACCACTAAACTGGCTGAGAACGTCGCCAAGCAAACAGGATCAAACCTATCAATAAAAATCGTAGTCCGCCACTGACACTACCTCAGTAGCTGTCCCCAGTGCGGTTTACATCAAATCCCACCCCGACGTCCATCCTGTCCCTGTAGAGCAACCTCGTTATCCAAAGCCAATCGGATCCCATCCGTGCATTCTACCCTTCGACCTCGACTCCTTTTACGCCAAGTATGAATGAATTCAAGAAATTCTGCTCGCAAATGAAGGAACGTTTCGCAAAACTATCGTTACGCGTACGTCGCCAAATCGCCCCAATACAAGCTCTACTGCTGCCGTCTGTTCGCATGCGCCCCCTCCCACTTAAGCCGTTGCCACCTAGCGAGCGAACGTGCTTGCAGACAAAACTTATTTCCTACGTCTCCACCCTCCTCCATATCTAAACACGCAGCAGCTCTATGCAATATACGTATTTCAGAAAACGAAGCTCACGCTTCCTGCTTATTATTTACCAATGCCCTTTTGCTATGCTCCTTTCGCCACAAAGCTCAATTCCAACTTCCCTTTCTCCCTGCAGCAGTTCTATCACAGTGCCCTGACGCTTTTGCTCCCCACAACTGCCATCAAAAGAGCATGCACCTTGTACGTTATCATGGTGAGCTTCGCAAGGCCCCAAGACGAGCGGCCAGTCTTTCCTGCTCTCCCTCTTTCTGCCAGCGTCTTACCCTATTAACACAGGACTCTTTTTGTAACATGCTTGATATCACCCTTTACAATCCCATCCCGATCTTACCTGTCCTTCTCCCTACATGCCCCATGTTGCCCCTCCAGCCTGTCGATGCGCCAGTTCCTGCTTGAGTCGATGCAACTCGACTCGCCTCCCTCCCCAAATCTTACGCCCCTTAACTTCGTATGGAGAGATGTCGGTGGAATGGAGGTGAAGCTACGAAAAATGCAAGCAACATAGAAGTAGAGGGGTGCGTGCTGTCGGGTGGTTGCATGTGGAAGGCCGTGAAAAGAGCTGGGGAGCATCGCGTGCTCTTATGAACTGCTCACGTACGGCCCATTGAGGGGACCGGCGTGTGCGTCGGCTTCATATTCAGTGGCCCCGCGACATCCCGTGAGTGCGGGGGTGAAGAAGAAAGACTGCCAATAAGAGTTATTTATAAGCTGAACTTTTTAGCGATTTTCCCGTTCTACTCGCGTTTATTTTAGCTCCAAAGACCACTCGCATTTCTCCACATCTTCCAGTGACATTTCTTCAAAGAGCAAATATTGACGCACTTTACAAATTAAAAAAATATTATTAGCAGTTTATTTACTCACTGCATTCACATTCTCAGAAGCAGTATTATTTTCAAGAACATTCGCACTCAGAACGCAAGGAAAATCATCAGTTTACTATACGACATGGTGCACAAACTTTTGCGTGATGCTCAAATACGGTATGATATCCCATCTAACCATCTGACAAGCAATTTAAGAGCCATGCTGGAGCAGTGGTGGTGCTTTGAAGCTAATATATATATTTTATATGCTTCCAGATCAAACAAATCTCTCTTTTAGCAGTACTAGTGTGCTTGCGTTGTAAGCCACAATGTCTTACGCATGCGTTAAAGCCCCATCGTTACGAATAAATTTACATGTGGCTTTCCTATGCATCAGTTAACAATATGTTTTTGTAAGCAGCATACACAAGGAAGAATCCAAATAACGCCCATCTTATGTCAACCACTCAATTATTAAGGCGAAAGTCTGAGCGGCCTCATAAAACTGGAAAATTGACCGGTGCGTCATGCCTCCTGATGGTGCGTCATGATGGTGCGTCATGCCTTCTTAAGCGTGAGACGGTGCCTAAGATGACATAAGATCCTGCGCTAATTTGTGGCGACGTCCTAATATAGACTGAGTTGAGTTTTTGAATTTTTTTCTCTCTAACACACGTGTCTTAAAATTTTATTTGATGAAGCTTCACAAGATTTCGGTACCATCACTTGATAACGCGGTACTCTGGTAACCCCTTCACCTATACATGAAAGCCGGACAACCTGAAAACCTATATTTTTCCAGCAACACAAGAAACTTCATCATCCTGAATAACATTGTTTCTTTAGATCAACAGCTTGAGATTTTTGTTTCCACAAAAATGAATATAATTTTTTTTCTTTATTTTTCACATTCTGAACAAAACGCAATTGCAGTTTAGGACTTAAAGCTTTAAAAAATCGCACTTCTTTTCATGCACGTATGGCTAAGTTTGGTTTGTTTGATTGCCTTTGGCTTCACTTGGCAAAACGGTGGCAGATTTTTCTCATTTACGGGCTATTTTTGTCTTCGAACTGCAACACCTGGATGCCAACGCCTATTGCTTAAACAGCTGTAGGTAAGGGTTGTAGGTGGACTTGGAAAATGCAATGCCTTTTTCTGACTTAGATTCTGACGGACCCCTTTCAAACACCACTAAACAGTGATGTCTCTAAATGCGTCAAATTGTTCCAGCATAATTTTAAGACCCTCAAGAGTTTATTGCAACAGCTATATTTGCAAAGTAGTTTATTTTTTGCGTTTTATAGCAGTTAAAAAAATTGGACTTTCAATAAGTATTCACTCATTCTGAAGACATTTATGTTTGGTTCCTGTATATGAAAAATCAAACCTCAGAGTAGAAGCATAGTGCAAATTGGTTTTTGGTTTTGCTGATATTGACAAAAGAAAAAAATAGTTTGACGTGGCTCCAAGGAAGCGCCACGTTGAACGACTCGTAGACGATGACATGTCTTCGGAAAGAAGACTATGCCCAATAGGACGGGGAAACTTGAAGTTGAAGGAAGAGAAGTTTATCAGGCTGGACTTTCGTTTCATCTAAATCTCATTGTAGCTTGCACTTTTATGCTGCCTAGTGAGCACAACTTGCAAAAAAAAAAGTGATGTGTGCGATTTCGAACAAAACTTATGAAAGGTGTAATGCAGAAAAAACACTTACAAGTAGTAGTGTTGAATGCCTTAAAGCCTATAAAAGAAAAAAAGCAGGGTAGATTGTGGTAATGAGGGAGCTCGCACATGGCTTTCGGGACTTCAAGTGTCGCGAATGGACCACAAGAACGCGACAAAGGAGCAAAACGATTATTTATTGAGGTAAGTGAGCTTAATAATAGTAGCAAAACTGGACATTCACTAACTGCCATCAAAGTTTATGTACTATCAGCATCAAAAGAAACCCACACACTGGCAAACCTTCGCGATGGTATAGTGCATGCCGTGCAGTTATAACCATTGACAGGCACGCGCATCCTGGTCGGCGTGCCTGTCCATTGTGATAAGTGAACGGCGCGCACTGTATAGCACAACGAAGGCTCACCGCTGTTCGGGTTTCATTTGAGGCTGATAGTACATTCATTGCTGACCATATTCATTGCTGACCCAAACATAGCCATTTAAAAAAGAATTAAAGAAACGGCCATCAAGTTTTCACGCGTAAAGGACGAGGATCGGACATTAGGTACTATGAAGTCAATTAATTCCTAGTTTGGCTTATATTCAGTCACAACCCCTCGTTCACAATGGGATGTTCGCTCTAACAAACACACAAAAAGAAAGTTTTATGTACGCAGCTTCCCTCTGATGGAGGGTTCACGAGGGCGTCGTCTGCCAGCGGGGTTGTGTGTGTACACGTGATTGACCGAAAGCCAATTGAGGGGGCGTGAGTTCCAGAGGGCGCTCTCTTGCGTCAAGGACGCCATCCGAGTGAGAGCGCCCCGCCACTCTATAGGACTATTGCTGGAGCCTATAACGCTTACAGTCAATAATGAAAAGGCAGGGGATTGCTGCCAATCCTAACCTTCAGTGACGAGAACAAGAGCGCGTGTATATTAGGTGGTAGTCCTTTATGTACGCCGAAAAGATTGTTCTTACAGGCCTTGCATACAGTTTTTTTTTATGGTTTGCCAATGAATCAGGGCAATGTCACATTGGCTGTCAATTCAGGCACTTAATAGCAATGACTATTTTAAGTGTGGAGTTCATTTGTTGTTCTTTCACCGCTGGCTTTTTTGTAGGCACACAAAAAGCGTATTGCTGCACATGTATATTTTACAATCTTCATGTCAAAAGCAACTTTTTCCACTTCACTGCTTTCTTAATGTACAGCGGTATAATTAACTTCATTGCTAGTATCTTGTACTTGTACTGTGCTTCTGCCGTTTCATTTATTTGAAAATCCGAAAGTTGTGTGGAATTATCGTATGCAAAAACACGGAAATGGTTAAATGTTCTGATGCAAAGCATAGTGATTGTAGCGCTATAGTTTTACCGGCAGGTTACTCATTAAAGAGGGAGCATTCGCAATAGCTGTGGAGTTTAATCGTTTTTTGTCTACATCTATTACATCTTCTTCAGGTTGGTTGTGTTGTGTGCTCAAAAAATCACAAGGTACACTTGTTTACACAACACAAGCTCGTTTACCTGACAATAGTTATTCATTGTAAAATATTCGTAACCTACAAACAGCACTCCCAAGCAATGCCTAACGCGAACATTTCAGAGTATATCGAATACTCAAGATCTCGTCGAAATGTGCAACCTGGGAGCCCCCGTTGGATTCGTTTAACAGGACAGTTTTAATTAGGTTAGCTCAAGCACTTGTTCCTTTTTATTGGCTGATGAAGTTCTTGATGTAGACTTGCTGTCTAGCGTAAAGTTGATCGACATGTAAAATTTAACGTCCCAAAACCACCATATGATCATGAGAGACGACGCTGTTGAGCGCTCCGGAAATTTCGACTACCTTGAGTTCATTAACGCGCACCCAAATCTGAGCACACGGGCCCACAAAATTTCCGCCTCTATCAGAAATGATCTAGCGTAAAGTTGAACAACTCATTTTCAAACGGCTAGAAACAACTCTCGGTGGTGGCACATTTGACATCACATCCGATGTTTTTGCTTAGGAAAACTTGATGCGCAGCAGTTAAATATACCAACTGCTCTTTTCAGTCGGAATTCCCAATTGCTCAAAACTTCAGCGCAAGCGTGGGAATACCTATATACCTGATTTGCATACCTATATAACTAGCTTTCACACTATTGCGCCTATATCTGTCTCTTTTTTCAATATAAAGACCTGTAGGCCACCGTTTCACTAATAGCTTGTGGCATTACGTTGCTTGACAAAACATCATAAGATGTCTTTTTTTTAGGAACATAGGTGCACGCTCTATGGGCAGAGGAGCACTGTTCATTTTTTTGCAGCACTTATGATCGAAGAATTAAACTATGTTACCTAAAAGACGGTATCTGCTTTAAAATTCCTCATATCACAAGTCTTCATCACCGTGCTCGTAGAGAGTGGGCAGCTATGAAATGTGCCTAATTTTACCACGACTGATGTCTACGCATTAGTTATATGCTTCAGTGAACGACCCTGTCGTAAAGCTTTATTTTCTATTATTTAGTGCGGTCAAGGTAAAACTGACACGTGTATCAGTGAACCTTAGTAGGCTGTTCAGTAGAATAACCAAGGGAAGTGATAAATACAGGATGATATAAACATTGCATGAGCTTGCTTTCACTTGCATTGCTTAGACCAAAATTTTCTACACGCAAAAAAAGTGGAGACGGATATCTCGTACAGAAAAAAAAACATATTTTTCTCTCTACACGTAAATCAGACAGACCGTTTCGGAGATATCGAATGCATCGCGTCCTTGTTTACATAATTGTATATAAAAAGTAACGTATGAATGACGGCTGGAGAATTGTGTCAAAATAAACATAAATATTTGTATTCGCCTTCATTGGTGTCGCTGTCATCGCCGACATCTACAGTTTGTCTCGCAAATGAAGCTCGAATCAGCCGTTGTGTACGGAAGTGCGGCACGCTTACGCTTCCGAACACCTTGCGCCTTAATAATTCATGATAATTCAGTCTGAGTGGCATGTTCTACAAAAACACCACTCACACTTGACCTTCCGTGGTGTATACAGTCGCTGGTGTACAAGCTGATCAAGGAGGACTTTCTGCTTCGTACTACAGGCACTATATCGACTACGCAAGTGGTCTTAGCACTACTGCAGTGACACAGGTTATTAAAGACGATAGTCTTTCAAAGACGATAGCCCTTCTTAGAGACCTTAGACGCCAAAATTTTGGTCTGTCTGTTTTTCTGTATGTCTGTCTGTCTATACACTTCTCTGTCCGCGATAACGATTCCTCTAACGGCCCCAAACGATGCCTCAAATGGCCAACCCCATTCGCTGCGCCCACCAATATTTCTCAAGTTTCAGCGTTCATACTTGTGGGATTGTCCACTAAACAACAATAAGCAATTATTGCGATTATCTGAGTTACCATAACAACAGCTTTTTACTGGAAAATTGATTGACTGATTTGTGGGGTTTAACATCCAAAAAACACCATATGATTATGAGAGACGCCATAGTGGAGGGCTCCGGACTATTCGACTACCTGGGGTTCTTTATGGTGCGCCCAAATCTGAGTACACGGGCCTAGACATTTCCGCCTCCATCGGAAATGCAGCCTCCAGAGCCGGGATTCGATCCCGTGACCTTCGGATCAGCAGCCGAGTACCTAAGTCACTGAAACACCGTGGCGGGGCTTGTACTAGAGAAGGCACACACAAGTAATTCTAAGGACCATAGTGTTTATCACGCTGCGCTGACAGTGCAACGCGATGCTCAAAAGGGCGTTTCCAACATTTTTCTGAGACGACATGGTGGTGGCAACTGCCCGTCGCTTGGTGCTCTATACCTTATCACCTCCGAGACAGGCGCACATTTTACTCCGAGGGCGCGCACACCTTCCTTCGTTTTAGAAGATAATTGCCAGGTGGCACTCGTGTCAAATCTGCCTTGATGCCCTCGTTCGCCTTCACTGCACGGATCAAGACTCTCTAATGCAGCGCTTCCAGAATACATTTCACCAGTTTTCTTACGCAGAACATCAAATAAACATATCGTTCACTCCCTCCGCACGCAAGATTGTCGTCTTTCGACCACATTTTTAGTAAAACATGCAGATACGAGGCCAATTTTTTACAGAAGAGCTGTTAATTCATGGTCGAGGTTTTCCGTATCGTAGATAGAGAATTATCATCATCATAACTCGGCATGCTGTTAACGACCATCCAAACTTTTAGGACAGAGGGTTAACAAAAGAAGTTGAAACGTTTCCACCAGATCAGCTGTGACGTAGCCTTGTGCGGCTCAAATCAAGCTGTGCTATAGTTTTATAAATTTTGTAAATGTATCCACATTCATAAAGGGCTGGCTCCGGGACATGTTTCGCGTGAGTTTATAGTTACTCAAGTTTCACACCTAGTCTGTTACGTAAGTGGCATCTTGTCCTTGAGATAACATCTTCACTCATCATGAATGAAGAAGCTATAAAGGCAGAAGGAAGGGAAAGATGAAAGCATGCGATGAAACAAATTTAAAAGGGGTCTTTTTCTCGAGTTGACGTGTAGACGACTGGTTTTATTTTTTTCATGGCTGTACTAGCCTTGAAAAAGACAGGTCTACGTATGGATACTACAGCTCGAGCATACAAGCCCTGTTGACGCTTAAAGCATGAAAGGAGCACTTCCACCCAAATTGTGCGCGAATTTATGCTTCACGCGTATATATATATGTTTCAGGAAACCATCCAAACTGGTATTAGTGTGATAATATTCTCTTTTAATTGTGTGGCGTTACCTGCTTCGGAGACAACGAAATGACCAGCGCGATGTGCGAGAGCTCATGTAAATCTCGTAACAATCATATAAACACCCAAAACAAATTGATTTTTTTGAAAATTTATTGTAGGAAACTAAAATTTCATATTGAAAACATTCGGTTTCTATTCATAATCTTCGAACAATCTCTGGAGAAAGTGAGCGCGATGTCACAGCCTTTAAAACGCCCTTGATGTTACGGCTCAATTGCATACAGGTAGCACGCTTTTTTAAAGAAAAGTAGAATTGGCGCACAAGAACAGTTTTGTAAGAAGTAGAACTAACAACCACCTCGCGTTTTTTTAGGGAGGTCAGTCTACCTCACCTCAGGTCGTGTCGCTTGCCCCTCTGCCGATAGTGCGTATTTGGCATCAAATAGACCAACATTTGACCATAGAAGTCTTTTCACACTTTCAAACATCAAAGCTTTTTATAAGTTACATGTGACATTACTACGGAGTAAGGAAGAAAAAAAGCTAGCATATCCACAGGGTGAATGATGGAGAGTGGGGTGAAGTATTCGTCCGTCTATTCGTTCTAGCTTCCGTCCGTCCATGCGTCCGTCTGTGTGACCGTCCATGCGTCCATCCACCCGTCCGTGCGCGCGTCTGTTCTTGCGTCCGCGCGGCCATCCGTGCGCCCGTCCCTGCGTTCGTCCATGCATCCGCCCCTGCGTCCGTTCTCGCGTCCATCCGTCCGTGTAGCCATCCTTGTATCCGTCCGTGCATCCATAAAGTCAACACTCCAAGTGCCACCATCTCGCATCTTTTCATCATATATTCCGCATATAGAAGCACCGTCATCCAGCGGACATTCCAAGGAATAAACGAAAGGTGGCACACACACAACTTCCTTACGGCTTGCGCTTCGTGTCTACTTCCTACCTTTAACCACTTCGAGTTCATGGTATATACTGGTTCACTGTATTCATGGCACCGCGGCCCAACGTTCGCTAAACCTTTTTAAAATCAAGGAGGTTACGCCCAGCGAGTATATTGTAGCAACCCTCTCTTGTCGGATAGTGCTCAATGTGCATGCCAATGGCTGCGAATGGGGAATGAGAGACAGGGGAATTCGGCTTTTAGTTAACGCGCACGCTGCGACATTTTTTTTAACAACGCACGGGAGAAATCTCCCACCAGCACCACCTTCCACGTCAAAAAGTAAGACATGTTACATCCTACGACAAGGGACGAACGGGTGCCGCTTTGAGAAGCTTCGCCCCTAAATCTTGACGCCGCTATTTTAAAATTAGGAGGCTAAAGAAAAAAGTGATGCAATGCTCTGAGAGTGGAACCCATCTAAACCTTTGTTCACTCACTATGACAACGAAAACCTGGCAAGAGAAAGCTCATACATTCAAAAGAAGTTTAGTGCCCTTGGCAAATATATACAAGAAACTCTAGAACCCCAGAAATAAAAAGATGAATATACGCAATAAAAACTATGCTTCATGAAAACTTCCCAAGGTTTGAAGAGCTTGTTAAAAAGATGATAAAAAGACCCCTATATGGAAATCGATGTAACGCAAAACCTGTGAAAAGAACGTGGGAGTTGAATAATTTTTTTTGTGAACTCACTTACTGAAATGACACTAAACATATAACTTTTTTACAGTTGCGTAACTCTGCGAAAATCAATTTGGGTATTACCAACACTAAAAGCGGTGAGCTGAATGGTAGCGTTTTTGCTTGCTAGCATGGTGGGCCTGGATAGTGCTACGCAGACAAAGGTCAGCTGATGGCACTTAACTACAATCGACGCTAACTCGACGTGACGTGTGTACTATAAGACTAAGTATACGTAATTCTTATAAAATTTGATGGGCAGCTCTGCCACTACAATTGAGTTTCACCAACTATACGTCTGCATTGGGTTTACCTTGTTGTTTTCTGAAAAGCAGCATGAAGATCAGACGTGTCTCGGTTGTAGAATACTTGCTTGTCCCCAGAATGCTTAGACTTGATTCCTGCCAAAACTATAGCATTTATTTTTAGCATTCTTTAGGTCAATGCTGCCGATGACGGTTTCTTCCTAAAGTTCTGACAATTTTCATAATTGTCATAATTGGATTTCCAATGTATGTTCTCGCCTCTACTCGGTAAATAAAAATTGTTCAAGTCAATATTCGGACTACATGGGCTAAGTCTGAATGGAATGGAATGAAAAAACTTTATTTCAGTCCTGCAGGACGCGCTTAGCGCGTAGCGGGCGTCTCCCACGTAGGGACCGACAGGGAGTACCTGGCGGCCGCTTCGTGGGCCTGCTGGACGGCCCATTGCTGGTCGGGGAGAAGTGAGCTCCTGAGGGACCTCTCCCACTTGCTTGAAGTAGAGTCGGGAGGAGTTGTTCCACACTCCCAGAGCATGTGTGCGAGTGTCGCTGTGTGTCCACATGATGGGCATGTGTCGCTGGGGTATGCATCGGGATAATAAACGTGAAGCGTGGCGAGGTTTGGGTACGTGTGTTTCTGTAATAGGCGTAGGGTTAATGCCTGCGGTCAGTTAAGTTTCGAATGTGGGGGTGGAAAAATGCGGCGTTCCAAGTAAAAGTGCTTTGTGATTTCATTGTACGTCATTGGTGCATCCCGATTGGTATCCAACCCAGCAAGATGAGGTTGCCCGGTGGCAGTGCGGTCAGTAAGTGCGCGCGCTGCATCATGGGCGATCTCGTTGAGGTTGGATAGGGCACCCGGCACCTGGCCGAGATGGGCGGGGAACCAGATGACAGTGTGGTGCTTCAGGGCACTCGAGTCCGCATTGCGCAGGATATGTAACGCCTGGTCGGAGATGACTCCGCGTTCGAAGGCTTTGATGGCCGGCCTGGAGTCGCTGTAGATGAATTCCCGTTTGCTGTCGAGCATAGCTATAGCTATAGCTACTTGCTCCGCTACTTCGGGTTTTCGGGTGAGGATTGTGGCTGAGGGAAGAGTCTGCTGCGCGGATGATACCGCGACCGCGGCGAAGGCTTGGTTGTTGCGATAGGCAGCGGCGTCCACGAACGAGACGTTGTCCGCTTCCGTGTCTATGCGCTTCAGAATGGCGGTCGCCCGCGCAAGGCGCCTGCCTCTATTGTATTCGGGGTGTACATTTCGTGGTATGGGAGCGATAGTGATAAGGTCGCGGATTTCACGGGGAATTAGAGTCAACTCTGGGGGGTCCCTGGCTCTCGAGGAGAAGAAGCCGAGCTCGCGCAGAATATGGCGGCCTGCCTTGGTGGTAGTGAGTCGGTCAATTGCACACGTTCCTGAGCTTCGGCGATCTCTTCTAGCGTGTTATGTACGCCAAGCTCGAGGAGTTTGTACGTTGGAGTGGTGATAGGGAGGCCAAGGGCTCGTTTGACCAACTTGCGAATAAGCGCGTTGAGTTGATCGCGCTCAGCACGCAGCCACTTGTGTATAGCGGCAACGTAGACAAAATGGCACAAAACAAACGCGTGTACGAGACGCAGCAGGTTATCTTCTTTGAGACCATGGTGCCTGTTGGCTACTCTACGTACGAGTCGTATGGCATTCTCAGTCTTAGTCCTGAGCTTGTGCCCTGTTTGGGTGTTGGTTCCGCGGGACTCGATGATCATGCCGAGGACCTTGATGGTGTCTACTCGGGTATAGTACGACCATCTCCGGTGTGGAGGGTGATATTGCGTTCCGCTGGAGGTTTCCACCCTTTGGGCTTGGCACCCCGGCGTTTGGGCAAATATATCAACAGCTCCGACTTCGCAGGTGAGCACCTGAGACCGGTGTGGTCGAGGTAAGACTCGGTGGTGTCGATAGCCTCGTGCAGGGCAGACTCAATGAAGCCATCCGACCCTGTGGAGCACCATATGGTTACATCATCCGCATAGATAGTGTGATTTAGCCCGTCTATTTTTGAAAGTCGTTCGGAAAGCCCAATCATCACGAGGTTGAAGAGCGTGGGTGAGAGGACGGATCCCTGAGGAGTGCCCCGCTGCCCGAGCTCCACTTCTTCCGACACTAGGTCTCCTACGCGGAGGACGGCTCTGCGTCGAGTGAGAAAAGAGCGGATAAAGTTGTAAAATCGATGACCTAGGCCGAGGCCTGCGATCGCTTTCAAGATTGACGAGTGCGTTATTGTATCGAAGGCCTTTTCTAAATCGAGACCGAGTATTGCACGAGTGTCCCGAGTGTTCCCGCCATCTAGAATTTGATGTTTTAGGAGTAACATGGAGTCTTGTGTGGATAACCCTGGTCGGAAGCCAATCATGTGGTGCGGGATGCAGTCGTTATCTTCGAGGTATCGACCAACCCTGTAGAGGACGACGTGCTCAGCCACTTTGCCCACACACGACGTGAGAGATATGGGGCGTAGGTTATCTAGGCTCGGCGCCTTTCCCGGTTTGGGTATGAGAACCGTGTGAGCTAGTTTCCAAGCATCGGATATCTCACCCTTTTTCCATATCTCGTTGATAGTGTCAGCGAGGTAAGTGACGGAGGAATCGTCCAGGTTGCGTAGGAGCTTGTTGGTGATGCCATCGGGGCCAGGGGCTGAGCGGCCATTGAGCTCATGGAGAGCTCGGCGCACATCTTCAATAGAGAAGTCGGCGTCTAAGTTAGTGTTGTCGCTGCCAGAGTAATCAGGGTGAGGGGTCACAGGGCCCGTGGGAAGCGGGAGATATTTTTCCACGAGGTTCTTGACAACATCTTCCAGTGACACTGTCCGTTTAGCCTGATGAAGTATCTTCACGATCGAATGACGCTGATTTGTGCGGGTGTTGGTTTTATTGAGGAGGTGTTTGAGTAAGTTCAACGTTTTGCCATTTCGGACCTGACCATCGATCGAATTACAAATTTCGTCCCACGGCTGTTTTGAAAGGATGCGGCAGTGATCCATCATGATCTTGTTCAGCTGAGATATGCGTTTGCGTAACCTCCGATTAAGGCGCTGGCCCTTCCACCGGGCCAATAGAGACTGTTTGGCCTCTAGTAGGTGGGCGAGACGACTGTCCATCTTTTCGGTTGGAAGGTCTGTGCTGATAGTTTTCGTTGCCTTGTTTACATCAGCTTTCAGCTGGGCCGTCCACGTCTCGAGGCTCGGTGGGGTATCAGGAGGAGGTCATTCTGCGCGGGTCTTACGAAGGAGGTCCCAGTCAACCCACGTGTACGACTTGGTCTTCCTGCTTATTGTGGAGAGGTGTACAGCCAATATGAAGCGGTCGCTACCGAGATCTACCGCGAGGTTGGACCAGCGGGCGTCGGAGATATTCTTGACGAAGCATAGATTCGACGTAGTATCTCTTTGCGTGGACGTACCAGTGCGAGTGGGGAAGGCCTTGTCCGTAATGAGAATAAGGCCCATGTCATTCGCATTTTTCCAAAGCTCGTTACCTTTGGGTGTGTCGTACGTGTAGCCCCAGGCGCTATGCGCAGCGTTAAAATCGCCTGCAATCACTAGCGGGTTAGGCCCCACGATACGGACAGCTTTCTGGAACAAGCGTGTGAATCTTTGTCTATGGTGGCTGGGACTACTGTATACATTGAGCATGTATACGCTTTGTTGTGATACGTTGCCAGGGAGAATTTCGACCATAACGTGCTCAATTTCGGGCACATTGAGACTGTGCGCTGTGCAGGTAATCTTGTTAGCGACCAGGGTGGCGATACCGCGTCTTCCCGAGGGGCCGGGCAACCACTGGTATCCAGAAAACGTGGCGGTTGGTACTACAGTCTCTTGTAAAAGCATGATGTGAGGTTTGGCTTCGTGGCTACGGAGGTATTGCTGCAGGAAAGCTTTCTTGTGGGTGAAGCTCCTGCAGTTCCATTGCCAGATTCGCAACTCGTCAATTGGCCTGGCCATCTTGAAGCATTTAGCAGTTGGCCTCAGCACCCGGCGGGTGCATAAGGGCTGCGTGATGCGGTGGACTGGGCACGACTGTACGTTGCGACAACGGCTTATCCGCGGCAACGGCAGGGGCGACGACGTGATCAAGATATTGCTCCTCTTGGCCCAAACGATTACCGTGTACCGCGAGAGTAGACTGCACGAGAGCCATGCTTTCGCCAAGAAAGCGAAGGCTTTCCTTAATCGCCGATAGCGTGCTCTTAATGTCGTCGAACTCTGCCTTTAAAGCTGGCTGGTCGTGGGCGACCGCGCGTTTCTTGGGTGCGCTCTCGCCGTCGTCGTTACCGGCGCCTACGGGTTGCGGCTGCGACGGAGTGACTGCGTTGTCGTCGTTGTCGGTTGTGGGCATAGCAGCGCGTGCGTTTCTGTCAGTTTTTAGTTCGGCAATTGCGACTGTGAGTTTACGTATTGTTTCTTTCATCATCGCATTTTCGTGCTTTAAGATCGCTATCTCAGATGTGTTGTGTGTATCATGCTCTGGGAGTGAACCCGACCCTACCTGTGATGTAGCGTTTCCTTTTCTCCGGACGGCGTCCGCCCAAGTGAGAGGTCCCCGCTTATTCTTGTGCGCGTTGCCTGGCGATGGTGGTGCCGATGGGCTAGGCGATCGTTGACGCGAGACCCCGGTGAGACTGGGGTGAGGCCTGGAACCAGCATGAGGCCCGGAACCAGAGTGGGAGCCGGAGCGTGACCCGGGCCGGGATCCCGAACGGGAACCGTGACGTGAACCAGAACGAGACCTGGAGTAGCCTCGCGATATAGATCTGGTTGGGGTCCCACCTCGCGCACCGCTGGAGTGGGTCCGAGGGTGGCTCCGGGACCTCGATACCTGACCTCGTGTGGTTCCTGGGACAACTCCGGGACCGGGACTGGGATCGGCTGCCATCGGATCGACCATCTGTAGAAAGCTTCGAGGCCTGGTCGTCGTCAGCGGTTGCGTGGAACTCGTTCATTGCTTCGTAACTGTTGTGTCGCGTCGAGTGCTTGCATGTTGGTGTGCAGCGGTGTTCTTTTTCGGGGTTCGGCACGCTGCAGCCTCTGCAGAAAACGTCTCCAGGGTTCGGGCACACGTCCGCTCGATGGTCGAGCCGACCGCAGGCGTAGCAAATATCTATCTGTCTACGGTATAGTGTACATTGAAGTAGCACCAATCCGTATCGCACAAAATTGGGCACACGATGTCCATCGAAGGCCACGATCACTGCAGTGGTACTTCCGATGCGTTTGGCAGCCAAAGCTAGTGGATTGCGGTCGTTGACAATCTTCGCATCGATGTCCACCGAACCGTCTTGCGCGGGAATCCCTCGAATGACACCTTTGCATGTAGATTGTGGTGTCGCTTCGTAGGCACTAACTTCATAGGTCTTGTCAGCGATGTGGATTTCTTTAACGCGCGCGTAGCGATTAGCATTTTCTCTTTTCGGCGTGCTTGCTACTAAGATATTCTGTTTGATGTTGGGGCAGAGCGTGTCTGCTTGCTGTTCCGATGGGCTGATACCTGCCGAAGTCGAAATGGCTTCAGCGATTGTCGTTGGGCCAACCCTAGCGATGTTAAGACCCCCTCTGGGCCTAATGATAATGCGGATGTCGTTCTTTGGTAGGTGAGGCATTCGGCTTGCTCGAATAATCTTGTTTTTCACATTTTCTCTGTTGCGGGGCTTGTGCTCGTTGCGTTTCAAAGCGCTATATGACGGCACACGTTTGGAGCCTTTATTTTTTGCTCGGCGACACGAGGCGGTCTGCCAGCCTTGGTCTGGCGTGATTTCTTCAGGGTCAATGTCTTCCCCTGTCACTTGGTACTCCATCGCTCAGCGAGACAGTGTGGCTACGGGGCGCGCGAGCAAGCGCGCGCCACGTTAGAGCAAAGAAGACACTCGTCAGGGCTAGCTGTCGGTGGGCTGAATCCTCGGTAAAAATCATAAGTGTACACTCAAGCAACGTATCGAGCCTGTTCAGAGGTTGTTGTATTTAGCGTAAACTACGTAACGTGTGGAGTATAACTCTATGTCGGCCTACCACTTTTACAAGCACTGATGCATTCTTATTTTGTGAATAGTGGACAAAATGGTTTCGGTTGTGAATTTCCGGTAGTGGTGCTTTCGGCCTCCCGAAACTCTGGTTCTTCATGCGCGCCTTCCAAGCGTTGCAGTAGCGTGTGTCTGCAGTTTCCCAGAATTGAAGAGAAGACAATGCGCATTAAAAGGAGCGCTTCTCACGTCCCCCCTCTGGCCCAACCAGCTTAAGCATCACCATGTAGTGCGCAACAATTGTAGCGAGGATTCTACGCACATTCAGGGTCTTGACGGGCACTTTGTAATGAACGTATCGCAGCGAAAATATTTATATAACATACGTGGTCACTAGCTATGCCAAATGATGATGTATACAGATGTTGCGCAATGTGACACTCATGAGAGATGCGGCGTTTTTTTTTTCATGCATTCGATAGAATATGACCTCACTGTCACAAGCAAAAGGAAAAAAGCGCAACTTTAGTAACCGAAACGGCAAAACGAGTGCAAATAGTAGAGTCTGGTCTTCCAAAAAACGCAACAATAAACCAAACAATTCATAGCAAAATCATCTGCAACCATTCATAGATTAACAAAGCCTATGTATTTATGAAAGTCTCCTGCGTATACACTGCGTTTTGCTGGAACAAATAACGCCGCGGAATCGCCACCCGACGCACGCTAATCTGTCCTGCTGAGGGAGCTAAGGGAATTGGGAGGAATAGTCTTTAGTGGCTGCGTCGTGGTGTTGCGTGCAGAATCACAGTGTGACCAATAAAGTTCATCTTTCGGCTCGGTGCTGGGGACTGCGTACAGACAGACGACACTTCCCTGCTCTGTCCGCTACGCTCCAACTGTCACCTTGGAAAACTCCCGCTATTTGGTTCCATCCTGCCCATTAAGTGGTTTCGACAGGGCACGTTGCATGGGCAAGTGGTGTGACTTGAGACGTTGCTTCGTCGTTTCTGATTTTATAGGACTTCAGCACCTCATTTTCTCGCCAAGTGTCTACCGGGTGTGTAGAACGCAACTTCCGATAAACAATTCTTTATTACATTAAGACTGCTTCACGTATTTCAAAGTAAAAAAAAAACATTTTACACTTACTTGCAATCGCCGATGACATTGCATTGCTGAGTAACTCAGGGGACGAATTGCAACTCATGATTACGGAGTTAGACAAGGAGAGCAGAAAGGTGGGTCTTAAAATTAATCTGCAGAAAACGAAAGTAATGTACAACAACCTCGGAAAGGAGCAGCGCTTTGCGATAGGTAATAGTGCACTTGAAGTTGTAAAAGACTATGTCTACTTAGGGCAGGTAATAACCGCAGAGCCGAACCACGAGATTGAAGTAACTAGAAGAATAAGAATGGGGTGGAGCACATTCGGCAGGCACTCTCAAATTATGAGAAGTAGATTGCCACTGTCCCTCAAGAGGAAGGTATATAACAGCTGTATCTTGCCGGTACTTAGCTACGGAGCAGAAACCTGGAGACTCACAAAGAGGGTGCAACTTAAATTGAGGACGACGCAGCGAGCAATAGAAAGAAAAATGGTAGGTGTAACCTTAAGAGACAAGAAGAGAGCAGAGTGGATTAGGGGACAAACGGGAGTTAAGGATATCATAGCTGCAATAAAGAAGAGGAAATGGACATGGGCCGGGCATGTAGCACGTAGACAGGATAACCGCTGGTCATTAAGGGTCACCAACTGGATTCCCAGAGAAGGGAAGCGGGGTAGGGGGAGACAGAAGGTTAGGTGGGCAGATGAGATTAAGAAGTTTGCGGGTATAAATTGGCAACAGCAAGCACAGGACCGGGTTAACTGGCGGAACATGGGAGAGGCCTTTGTCCTGCAGTGGACGTAGACAGGCTGATGATGATGATGATGATGATGATGACTTACTTGATTTGGCCGAGGTGGTCCATCAATAGAGAAAACTGGAGAAGCACCTTTTTTTTGGCGTTAAAGAAAGCAATCTGGGTGTTCTTTCGGTGCATTTGGATGTCTAATGATATCTTTTAAAATTGGTGTTATAAGATTGACTCAGTAAATTTTTGTGTGATGTTATGTTCATATGTATGAGCTTCGTTCGTGGTTATTTTGCTGTTCTCGTTTCAAATCAACGGCACTTGCAAGGTCGAGCGCCAGTTCAGTCGCGTGTGTGTAGTCTTCGTCGTTCTTGCTGTTAACGTATTTTCGGAAAAGCATGTCTTTTCTTACCGTCAAAAGATGTAATAAAACTCTAACTTATGTAACTAAAACCATCAAACACGATGCTTCAATGCAAGCTGTTTTTTAATACCTCATTCAAAGCACAATTTTCAGGAGGCTGGATGAAGTGTTATGGCCCCCTAAAACGTTCTAAGGAATCATCGTAATAAGCCACTTGGGGTGGACAACAAAAAAACTGTAGTGTACGGCAGGACTTTGAGTAAAGAATTCAGTAAGTTTTTGCAGACACATGACTTGAATTTTGGCAAAACTTGGTCGAAAACACCTCCTAACGTATAATAAAACTAAATAAAAATAGTCCTTGCAAAAACAGTCTAGGAATGTAAACAATTGATGTACTGCAGAAATAACAATATTTACAGTTTTATTCGAGTTCGTTAAGGAAACAAAATTCAGAAACGATTCCTAACTGTTTACTCTCCCCCTATTTATTGGGTGCAGTTTGAGGTTGTTATTGATAGATGAGCGAATAAACAAGGGGGCCATGCATCACATGCCCAAACTTTAATGTGTGTGAAAATGCGATGTGTTAAAAAAACTAAAACGTTTACAAAAACTCTAGCAAACACCAAATCACAAGTCTTATCTCATATTTCTAACAAAAAATAACATTCATCTTTTTTTACGAACATTGTATTCTGGGTGAAGCTATTGTATATTCCAACTACTTTTTCATAGCACTATTGCGTGAATTGGCAAGTATTCTTAGCACTGACTCAAAATGAAATGAGAGAACCATAAAAAGTAACTTGTTTTTGTGTAATATAAACATGAACCTTTGTATCCTCACAGAATGTACAGACTACCCGTACAATTATAATGTGTGTATGTGCAAACAACAGACTGCCTGTTATCAAGAAATATACTATTCACGGACACGGAGTGGATGACAGCTCATTTTACAACATGCATAAGCTGGCCGAGACATGATCACCATTTACACCGCCTTGAATAAGACATACGTCCGCATGTATAAGGCAGGTGCGCGTTGCTACAGCTTGGCTGCCGTATCGGTCATTGGTCGGTGATAATAATACTCACCGGGCTGTTTCACTTGCATATAATCAAAACATCCTGCGTTCGTTCGCGGACAACAGAACAGGATTCCTCCGTAGCTATCGTTCACCACTCCACACTAAACCACATGCGCTCAAATCTTTCAAGTGGTGAAGAGGGATAGGGGTGGAACAGAACCTGACCGCTATTTATTGTGGTCAGCTCGGTCGGTGCCACCCTAACTCACACTCGCCACTAAATGACCATTTTTCGGTGACCAAGTCCCGTCTGGAAATCTTGTCTTACCCTCTCTTTCATCTGAACACTCCCAGAAATAGTAGCATTTGGCGAGTGTCTAAGTGAAAGCACAGCTTTACGAAACATAACGCATCAACGTAGGTCAGGGCAGATCGTGTGTTTTAGGGGCAAAGCTCCTTATGGCGGGACCTGGTTGGTGATCGAGCGGCGTCAATCATCGGCCATCCTTTGTACCCAGTTGCGTCTCCACTCTCATACAATAGATGACACTGTCCCGTAGATGAGCTATTGATTATATAAGAACAAGGGTGACAGAAAAATTTCAACAAAGAAGTGCTTTATGTACCATAATAGACAAGAATGAATCAGGTGGCGCAATGGCTCCATTTTCACAAGAGTTGGAAAGGGCTGAGAAAAGGATTCCTAGTAGTACATCAACAGGCCCAGATGGCATTCCAATTTTGCTGATAAAGACATGAGGTCCGAAGTGTAAGCAGGCTTTGAGAGAGGCAGTGAGCAAAATAATAATTAATGGAGAAGTTACCGATGGATTAAAACTTAGCAGGATGAGCATGATCTATAAAGAAAAGGGGGACAACGCTGACATAAACAACTACCGCCCTATAACAGTGACATCAGTGGTCTACAGGCTGGCGGTGCAGATTACAAAGGAAAGACTGCAGGCATAAATAGAGGATGAGGGGGTGCTGGGGAACTACAGAATGGGTTCCGGAAACACAGGAGTTTGGAAGACAATCTGTTCTTACTGACGCAGTGCATTGAAACAGCAGAAAAGGAACACAGGCCCCTGTGGCTAACTTTTTTGGATATCAAGGGAGCGTACGATAGCGTGGTTCAAGAAGAATCGTGGGGAATACTGGACACACTAGGCGTAGAAGATGTAGTCACTAATCTTTTAAAGGATAACTATAAAAGTAACAAGGTAATTATAAAGTGGAAAAAACAGGTATCCAAGCCTGCAGAGGTAAAACGGAAGCTTAGGCAGGCGTGTGCCCTGTCACCCTTATTATTCATGATGTACCTACAAAGATTAGGGGCCAAATTAGAGGGATGTGGACTGGGCTTCAACCTCTCTTCGTCAAACAAGGAAAAATCATTGAACAGGCACTACCAGCATTGATGTACGCAGGTGATATAGTGCTAATGGCCGACAACAAGGAAGATTTGCAGAGATTGGTGGACATCTGCTGTAATGAGGGAGGTAGATTAGATTTCAGATTCAGTGAAGAAAAATCAGCAGTCATGATTTTTAATGACAATGAAGGTAGTGAGCTTAGAATACAGGAGGTCACGCTAGAGATAACAGATGAATGCAAATATATGGGCGTAAGTATAAGCGATGGGGCCAAGTACCTAAGGGAACACAAAATATACGTGTCGACTAAAAGTAACAGAATGCAGCGGTAATGAAAAACAGGGCACTGTGGAATTACAATAGGTATGATGTTGTGAGAGGAATATGGAAACGGGTTATGGTTTCTGGTCCAGCGTTCGGCAATGTGGTCTTGTGATTGAGATGAGAAGTTCAACCAAGATTAGAAATTAAGCAACGTGGAATAGGTAGGCTTGCCTTAAGAGCTCACGGGAATACACCAAATCAGGGAGTACAAGGTGATATGGGATGGGCCAACGTTACTTGAACCATGTCAGTTTCGCAGCTCCCCGCGCGCGGCGGCATGAGCGTCTGACGCGTGAACTAATGGCGCTGCTGTTCCGTCTTGCTTCACATACCACGCCGCGCGTCGCGACGCGTGCGTTGCCGCTTAGACACGACAACACGTTTTCGGCGCTCGGTTGCTTCTTCACGCCATTATTTAGTGAACTGTCGTTCCTTACGAAAGAGTTCTAACATGTGAAAAGAGCGCCAATATACAATGCCTTATTGTTGTGCCCCGGGCCGCAAAAGCGGCTACGGAAATGACATTGATCATCATTTTTTTGAGCCACCCTGGGATCGCGATGAGTTTAAAAAAGCCACCCGCATGCTCCCTCGGAAAGAAGTCGAGTAAATGCGTCGCAGAGTAAAGGGGGGGGGGGGGGTATCGCGTGTATGTTGCATAATTGGGTATTGCTATTTCATCTTATTTACGGAATGATGAAGCGCGTCTTTCAAGGAGTGTTTGGAGGGTGATGTTGGGTTGTGCCCCACTACTGGTTGAAGGTACTGTTGTTTTCAGCGCATCTACTCGAGTCAAGCAAAGAGTAGCCAGAAATTTTTGTCGAGGGGGAAATGGGGGGGGGGTGCACCTGCTTCATTTCGAGCAAGGCACCCTCTTGAAATTGTCATTTGTTATTCTCTATGCTATCGCGAAAATAATTTCCGGGGGGCATAAGCCCGGTGTGCTACCTCCTAGCTATGTCTGGCATGGACACAAACTGCACTCTGTGTAACGAACCGGAAACGATTGGACATGCTGTGAGTGAGTGCTGGGATCCGATATTCTTTTGGGATGTGGTACGAAATACCCTGAAGAAATATCTGCCGATGACACCTCCTAGCATACGTTATATTTTAATACAGAATAAGGGTGGTGTTCCATATAATATGACGCGATCACTGGGCCTTTACAGTATCTGCATAAAACGCATGGCCGTGAGCAACATGCATCCTAAAGCAAAATCGGCACGGGAAACTTCATTGAATGCGTAATATGTGCGCAAGATAGATCGAACGTTTATATAACCTCAAAATCGTATGCAGGTGTTTGATGAATTGGTGAAAATGAACCGTTCTTAAACCGTCAAAGTGGTGCGAGTAGACCAATATGGTTTTTATGAATATGTATTTATTTATTTTTCAATAAAATGTTCTAAAAAGCACACGCGTGCCTGTGTAGTAGAACTCCCGCTCTCCCCGCAAACTGCCTGGGTTCGACCCCCACTCAGACCAAGAACTTTTTATATTTGCATCTTGCTCAATTTTCCAGTCGCGCCCAAGATGATTATTTTTCGCTCACAACCAACGAAACCGACGGGAAAATTTCTGCGAAACGAACTCTTTAACGCTGTCGCGTTAAATATGGTCACAGATGCTGTGCCGCAAGGATGGGCGGCTGACTCACAAGTCCGCTACTATATGTAAGTGACATTTTGAGGCGGACGATAATGTCAAATATCATAAGTACATTATAAATCGGAAATGAAATACTTCCACCTCGAGGAAAATGGGCGCTAGTGCCAAAGACATTACCTCGCTTTTTTCCCGGTCTGCCAGAGTGCATATCGAAGGCACATGTGACGACAAGAACAACACACACACACACACACACACACACACACACACACACACACACGTACGTACGTACGTACGTGCTAGGGATGAGCTCATGCCAGAAAATGAAATAGGGAAGTCATGGTCATGGAGTCGGTCCAGTGATTTTAGCGACGACGCATGTCCGGGCAGATCCGACGTCTCGTCAGCTACACCGTTCACGCTCAATGAAGCGATGAACTTCTCGTTGCTTTCCGCGGGCAGGAGTCAAAAATTAATCGATGATGCCGTGTCAGGGATGACGTGCAGTGTTTTTCTACTGCAGAAATCTTGCACCAAGAGCAGCTACTACAAAAAAAAACTGTTATTGTGGAACGAGATGGTAGCTCCAGATTGGGCCCACAACTATTAGTGTTCATCGTAAACACTGTCCAGTGTTTACAAAGCGGCCTACTAGCTTTCTCTGCCTGTCCTACAGAATCCACTGCAACCAAAAAGCCTTCAAAGGTGGTGAAAACCAGAAAACAAAAGGTCCGCGACCTCTCGAAGAGGTTTGCCCGTGCGGCTGCCTCAAAAAGGAAGAAACATAAGATCTTGGCTCTTCAGTGAAGGCTTTCTGCATTTTCGAATGAGGTAATCGAAAATAACCTTGCTGAGCTTCCTCATATGCTAAGGCTTTCATTTATAATATCACTAATGTAACGAGTGTTCGGCAATAAACCAGCGACATTATTCGAGAAAGATGGCTAATACTTTAGCCATCTTTCGCGCGAGAGTTGGCATGATAACTACAATTTTTTAATGCCCTCAAGAGAGAATTCTCTCGCGAGAAAGATGGCTGATAACTACACAATATAAAAAATGCCACCTTGAGCAAACTGTATTGCTAAAAATTGTTTTCATTATAGCGCAGTGGACATTTGGCTGGGAAAATTTGCAGGCCGACGAACACTGGAAAGAATGTGAAAGATGCACAGCTGATTACAAAATAGACTACGCTTAAAATGAGCCACCAATATAAAAGGACGATCGCATACTAACAACTCGTCCTGTGTACTTCTATTCTTGCGTCTTGTGTTTCGAGCACTCTAATTTTAAAATGTATTGCGAACTAGCGCCGAACACAAACTTCTCGGACACAGCTGATTCCGCCCGAAAACAACGTTCCGGGCACTGTTTGTAAATAAATAGGTAAAGAAATAAATAATAATTAGTTTCCGATTGGAAAGCTTCCTCACTTTTAGTGGTGATTATAAAACAGATGTTTTACAAATTTTCGTTTTTGAAGTAGTTGAGTTTACCGCTCAAGTGTGAATGGCGAATCTCGGTTATCACGACTGACGAGAGCTGCGACGAGAATGCAATCACTCGCGCTGCAGCAGACGACGCGCGCGGCTTGAAGCAAGATTAAGGCCGCCTTAAGCAAGATGGCACAGTAGCGCCACTAGTTCTCGCGTCGGCCACCACGGCCACTTCAGAGAGCGCGCGCCTACGGTAAGCTCCGAAACTGACCTGCTTCTAGTAACGTTGGGATGGACATCATTTGAGGGCAGGAAAGCTAGCAGCAAGATAAAATTGAGGAGCGATTGAGAGAAATGGGGGAGAAGCGTTGGGCTAGCAAGGTATTCAGCTACTTGTACATGAAGGATGTCGATACAAAATGGCGGAAGCGAACCAGAAAATTGACTAGTAATTACTTGGAAAACAGCACGGGGCCAAACAAAAAGAATTATTGGTTAAGAAGAAGGTGAAGGAAGCCGAGACCGATATGTGGAGAATCGGCATGATTAAGAACTCCGCACTAGAGATCTATCAAACTTTTAAGCAGGAAATTGTCAGGGAAAGAATCTATGATAATACTCGGGCTAGTTCTGTACAGTTTTAGGCCAGGACGGGAGTATTGTGAACCAACACATATCGAGCCAAATACGAAGGGGCAGACACGGTATGAGCGCGTGTGGAGAGGAAAAAAAACTGCGGAACACTTGATAATGTTCTCTAAAGGGCTTCACCCTAGAGGTCAGGATGATGGCGCAGAGTGTTTCAAAGCACTGGGGTTTAGGGACAGTGAGGGCAAAATAGACTTTAAGCGGGTAGAATTAACTAGAAGGAAGTTATCTGATTGGTGGCTAAAGTCAAGGCACGAGTGAAAATTGAACCCTTCACTGCAAAGTACGAATTCTCAACCTCACTATTTAAGGGAAAAAAATACATCTAGTTTTTGTTTCATTAGGTAATACGGCATGGTGGCGCTAGCCACCGCCCGATCTAGAGGGTACAAACCATATCCATCCATCCATCCATCCATCCATCCATCCATCCATCCATACATCCACCCATCCATCCATCCATCCATCCATCCATCCATCCATCCATCCATCCATCCATCCATCCATCCATCCATCCATCCATCCATCCATCCATCCATCCATCCATCCACCTATCCATCAATCCATCTATGAAAACTGCATTTCAGTGACGATGACACTGTACGCATTTCACTTCTCCTCTCGTTTCCAATAGAGCGCTGAACTATAGAAATACATACAATATGTTGATTTGTTGAAGGTACGATTGATGGCGTTGGTGGTGTAGCTGCTCTCCGTTTGGCTGCTGCGCAGGCTGCATGGAGTTCTTGCGCACCCGTTATCTGTCATTCACCTGGATCGTCGCCGTACGAGTGCGCCTCCGGATTATGCTGCTCGGCAGACCATGGGCAATGACGAGTGCCAGGTTCGGAAGGCTTCTGCGGCTCGTGCTCGTCGGCAGGATCCTGAGGTGTGGACGGACGGGCATACCGATGAATGCACGGATGAATGCATCGACTGACGGACACACGGCCGGATGGGCGCATGCATGCACGGATAGACCGACTGGCGGAAGAATAGACAGACTGTGCACGGACAGACAAACACACAGACGCTTTGTTGCACTTATCGTCATGCGCACCATAAATATACTGTAAATTTTTTTCGTAGTCCCTGCTTAAAAAGAAGTGTTGTTCGTTATGAAAGCGGGTGAAAGTGATGTTTGAGTTTCTGCAGTATACTCAGTAAAGAAATTTATTTTCGAGATGTTTTAAGTGGTTCAGAATAGGCAGTGCTTATTTCGTGACATCATTCGTGATTTGAATGAAGCGTACCACAGGCACATTGCTGCCAGCTAATTTTCATGATTTGTTTGGAACGACTTCGCTACATCCACAACTCCACTCAGACAAATCTATCCTGCCCCCCCCCCCCACCACACCCTAAAAAAGCTACCAGTGAGATTTTGTGAGTGTACTCTACCTCTGCTTTTTAGAATTATAAAATATAATGTGGACAACGTACAGCTAGTGGACCTATATTTCGTGTATGAATGAGTGAATCACTTAATCATTAGGGTTTTTCGGGCTTTGCCATTTCACTACAACCATCATTTGAAGTTTAAACTTTTATATCAAGATATATTGTCACTGCTTGACCAAAAACCACCTTAAGCATTCAAAGTCTCGTAGACGTTGGACACTTTGTTGTATTGTCCTTACCATTATTTCTTTGTCGATTTAAGAACTGCTGCTGTCGTTGTTAAAAGTTTTTGATTTATTCATACTGTTAGCATACATGCCAAACAGGAGTTGGTCATCTGGGCACACAAATTTCCAAAGTCCATGCAAAAGTGGATCATCTCACAATTTGACACAAAGAAAGCAAAAGCAATACAAAAAAATTAAATATCCAACATTCAATGCGCACTATGCAGCATAACACGGCAGAACACAGGTGAGCAAATGAGTGCCTTATCACAGCTTAGTTCAACATTTGAAACGCACATTCGAAATCTTTAACATTGTTACACAGTGCAACCTTATTCCGTAACTTGTTCCATGTGTCAATAGTGGATACAATAAAAGAATTCTTGAACAATTTTCTGTTATGCTTCAGAGGTTTAATGTGTTTGGCGTGCTTTGTTCGCGAATACGACGTGTCTAGGGTGAAAACTTTGTTATCTCTGTTTTGTAGATACTGTGGAATATCTGAAAAAAGAATTTCATGCTGTTGATATTCATTCTTTATTGCAATGTAAGAATATGAGCCCTAGTTATTAGACTTTTTACGGACTGCGTTCTATGGTAGGAATTAAAAATAAATCTTAAGGCTCTACTTTGAACCTGTTCACATTTAGTGATATTATTTTGCGCATATGGCTTCCATATCGGGCATGCATATTCCAGCAACGGAAGTACTGTGGTTTTATATGCTATAAGTTTTACTTCAGGTGTCGCGTCACCAAGCCTGCGACGAAGCATCCAAAGCTTTTTTTGCGATTTATCACAGATTTATTTTTTATATGGCGGTTCGAGTTCAAGCTATCTGTGACGTAAACACCCAGGTATTTATATTCTGACACACGGCAGAGTGGTTCGTCATTTTTGACGTAACGAAATAAGAGAGGCTTGGTGTTTCTTGTAATTGGCATAAAAACTGTTTTGCTTGGGTTCAACACCATTTGCCGTTTTTTCCACCAAGAGCCTATGATGCCCGGATGTTCATTAAGCTTTTCCTGGTCGTAGTTCGATTCCGCCTTTGAATGTATGACTGTTTCATCAGCATAGTGCTTAATAAAAACATCGGGCGAGAAGCCGCTGTTCATAATATTAATATATAGTAAGAACAGCAGTGGCCCTATGACATAGCCCTGCGGAACTCCTGAACCTACCGACTGGCTCGTGCTCTTTGTGCCCCTAATGCAAACCACTTGCACTCTGTTTATCAAATAAGCCGCTATCCAATCTTTGAGCTCATCATTCTGCAGGATCGTGCTAAGTTTATGCAGCAATTTCGGATGTGGTATTTTGTCGAATGCTTTTCTGAAATCAAGAAAAATAATGTCAACTTGCCCTCTGTCATCTAAGATTTGACTAATGAAAAGTGAAACCTCGGTGAGAATTGTCACTGTCGAGAATTCTCGCCTGAAATCATGTTGTTGTTCTGCCATTAGTTTGTGCTATTAGAGAAATTCTGTGAAGTGCTTAGTAAGTACATGCTCCAGTGTTTTACAGCACGTGCTTCTCAAAGACACAGGCCTGTAGTTGTTTACACTGTTTTTATCACCTTCTTTATGAATCGGTATGACCTTAGCACATTTCAAGTTATTAGGAACCTGTCCGTCTCGCAAAGATTTGTTAAACATATCAGTGAGATAATAACAGCATCATTCAGCATACCTTTTTAAATAGACATTCGGAATGCCATCTAAGCCAGTTGATTTCTTTTCATCAAGGTTCAGAAGAAGATTACAAATGCCTTCTTGTGTAACGACAATATCAGGGATTGGCGAGGCAGGACAATCTAAGGTGAATTCCGGCACTATACCGTCATCGTCCATAAAAACAGATTTGAAATAATCATTAAAAGTACAGGCTAACGGAAAACTATCGGTAACAGTGCCGGTTTCTTTATTTAAATACACAGTATTCGATCTGTCTTTCGATAAATATCGCCAAAATTTCTGCGGTGCTGTTTTAATAAACTGCGTTAAAATTCATTCATGTATCGCCTCTTTGTTTCAATCAGCTCAGCTCTGAACGACAAAGAGAGCGTCGTGACGTCAGCCGATCTGAGATTTTGTTTACTACTTTTTTGTTTTGCCCGCATGCACCTTAGTTGTCGTTTCATGTGAATAATTTTTCGCAAAACCCATGAATTCATTCAATGAACCTTTTTTGTTCGGTCAAGTATGTAACGTTTTATTAGTGTGTGTACAGTTTCTTTAAACCTATTCGACGCATCATCAACCGTTGAACTATCCATACAGGAATGCGCTTAAAATCTTCATAATCAATGTCAAAAAAGTCCTGAATTGAAACATCATCAGCTCTAGAGTAATTGGGCACCAGTACAGATTTTGTAGCTTGCGCTTCATGATGCATGCCCAATAGCTGAAGAATCACCATACTGTGATCTGAAATACCGTCCATCGCTGTGTACTTTTGTTCAGCCAGTGATGGACTCAAAAATACAAGATAAGTGAAGAGTCACCCTTTTCGTGTACTCGTGTGCACTCCTGTACAACTTGAACCATACTGAGCGAGAACACCCAATCTAGGAGAGATCGGGATGGTAATACATCAACCTGATCCGCTTTATACTCCACCCAGTTAATATGGGGAAGATTAAAATCACTGGCCATTACATTTTTTTTGAATTCTGAAATTCGCTATCTAAGAAGTCATTGAAAGCTAGCATGTAGTCTTCCGAAGAATCGGGAGGACGATACACTGCAATGAATGTGTACGAACTGCCATATAAAGTGATTGATTTGATTGATTTGTGGTGTTTAACGTCCCAAAACCGCCTTATGAGTATGAGAGACGCCGTAGTGGAGGGCTCCGGAAATTTCGACCACCTGGGGTTCTTAAACGTGCACCCAAATCTGAGCACACGTGCCTACATCATTTCCGCCTCAATCGGAAATGCAGCCGCTGCAGCCGCGATTTGATCCCGCGACCTGCGGATCAGCAGGCGAGTACCTTAGCCACTAGACCACCGTGGCGGGGCCTGCGTATAAAGTCATGTCACATGCAATACATTCAATTTCAGGTGGCGAAGAACGTTCTGTGCACTCAGTTGATCTTTTACAGATAATCGCAACAACACCACCCCTAGATCCGCGAACTCTACTATAAGCTATATAGTTTGGAGGAAGAAACTCGCAGTTTTCAATGCATTCATTAAACCAAGTCTCAGTAACAATGAGTACATCTGGTTCATACTCGAGCAAAACACTTTCAATGACTGAAACTTTATTCAAGATGCTGCGCGCGTTCAGATTAATAACCGTCACTGCATCAGGAGTAGTGCCCACGTTCCTGGATTTTAATGTGGTTGGAAGATTATCAGCAACTAAGCATGGCTTCCGTGAAACGGTGTTTTCGTCCTAGACATATGCATCCCTGTTCACGTAAAGTTTGTCATGAACAAGGCGCACGCGCGCACCGCTTTGTTTTTCTTCTTTGCACTCTCCCAAAAGCGCTTGCGACAATAAAGTATGCATTTTGAAAAGTCTTCACCCACCAAAACACCTGTTACTTTCAATTTTGAACCCTTCATCAATATATCGCTCTTTTTTTTGGAGATGTATAAGCGAAATATTACAGGCCTGGAATAGTCTCGCCTTTTTCCAACTCAATGTATGCGATCTACACTACACGGGCTTACACCTATTACAGAAAAAAGCTTTTTGTTTATAGTTTCAAACACTTCATCGGCTGATTCATTTGGTCTCTCAGGAAGACCATAGACGATCAAATAATTTCTTCGTTGCCGATTTTCCCGATCGTCGACCCTTCGGAAAAGCACAGCCACTTGCTCAATTAAAGCAGAAACCGCTTTTTTAGTTTCGCTCAATTTTGGAAGGGGTGACTGAATCATAGACAGTCGTTCTTCAAATTTTTTTATGACGCTGCCATTATCTTTTACTTCCTTCTGAAGTGCACGTTGATCACTTTTTATATCAGCAAGTGCCTTTGTTCTTTCAATGTTTGCAAAATTTGTTCAATTTTTTCTTCAAGTACAGCGGGACCGGGGTTTGTCTCAATATCACCGCTCCTAGCGAACTTCAGCAACACAGACCAGCAAACACAAGATAGAGACAACAGTATGTTGGGGCACGGCACGACTTAAGAAATAGTTCATCGCTTTGAAAACATGAAAAACACCGCCTCACCAGTAAACAAGCAAAGACGAGCGTATCTTAGGTCATGCTTTGGTGAGTGCCGTGCCCGCAACTGAGTCCGTGTGGATCCGAGGTGTTCCTTATGTACGGTTGAGGGGCGTGCACATCCATCTTTGATTGGTCCACGTAGTCACAGCATGGCTCGTCGATGACGTAGGCTGCTGGCTCTAGGGAAACCACATGAATGCGTCCGCTTGTTGAAATATGTTCGACGGAGTAAAACACACTTGGCAAAGTCGTGCTGCTTGCAGAAATGATAAACGGAATCTGTAAACAAGCAAAGACGAGCGTATTTGAGGTCATGCTTTGGTGAGTGCCGTGCCCAAAACTGGGTACGTCTTCTGAATGCCCAGCCCGTGTGTACCCATTGCTACTTGCTTTGTATGTGAAACACACACACACTGACTTACTGACTCACTATCCAACTACTCAATTACTCTAATTCCGGCCCACACTGTATATGAGGTAGGAGAGAGTGTGACTGAATAAATCTATGCTGGCTCTTAATGAGCCCTAAGCAAACCAAGTATTTTAAGGCGCCTGGCCTGCCATGTCACATCAAGAGGTCATCTCTTCCAAGTTCCTGTTGCCTCTGGGAAACGGTGGGCGAAGTTTTGCGATTCTCAAGACCCTCGCAAACAACTCTTTCAAATATGGCAAACCATGCGAGGCCTACGCATATTGCCGCGAGGCGCATTGCGGATAGTATTGCGCATGCCGATACCGCCGGCACGCGGCCTTATCGTGGTCCAGGATGCACCGCGTCTCATCTGCGAAGATGATGGCCCGCACGTCGACCATTCGTTGATAACGACATAGCGCCAGACGCTACGGTGTCTGTATCTCGGATGGTGAACGCGCCTTGCGTTCCAGTGGGACATTTCTGTCACCCGACGGCCGTCGAACGCACCTTGCGTTCCAGTGGGACACTTCCGTTACCCGACGGCCGTCGAACGCGCCTTGCGTTCCTGTGGGATATTTATGTTACCCGACGGCCGTCGAACGCGCAGTTCGCCTCCCGCTAAGCCGGTGTGTCTGTTTTCCTTTAGTGGGCGCAAGTCCGCCAAATAAACGGATCTCCTATTTCTACTAACCTCCCGGTCTCCTGTCTTCGGGCAACCCTCACTCTTACGTGACATCTGGTGGAGGTGCGGGGTATGCACGAAAACGACCTTAAAACAGCCACTGCAGAGAACGAGGACGCTGAAGACACAGATACTCGAAGCAGTCGCCGCCTCCGAAACCTGCCACCTGAGCTGGGACCGCTACCGAACCCCACGCGACCACGAAAGGACGCTTCCACAGCCACCATGAGCACCCCACAATCACCTACCCCTGTCATGCTGCAGCAGCCGCGGGTGCCCCCAACTTTCCATGGTTATGCCGCTGAAGACCCAGAAGAATGGCTCGACCAATTCGAGCGCGTGGCTACCATAAACAGGTGGGATGAAGAAATGAAGCTGCGATACGTTTACTTTTCCCTGGACGGCCCCGCCAAAACGTGGTATGAAAACCATGAGACCACACTGACCACCTGGGAATTTCTGAAGAATGAGTTGCTCAGGACCTTCACCAGCATCATGCGAAAAGAAAGGGCCCAGCTGCTGCTAGAATCGAGGACCCAACAGCCCAATGAGACCCTAAAAGTGTACGTCGAAGAAATGAAACGTCTTTTTAGGCGAGCGGACCAAGACATGACCGAAGACAAAAAGGTCGGGTACCTAATGCGAGGGGTGAAGGAGTCGCTTTTCGCCGGTCTCATAAGGAACCCTCCTAAAACAGTCGCCGAATTTACTGACGAAGCGCACACCATAGAAAGGACCCTGGACGCCCGGACTCGGCAATACAACCGCCCGTTCCAGCTCAGCTCGCTCTACTCGGAACCGATTCGAGGTGGGCTAACCACCAACGATCTGCGGGAAGCTATTCGTGAAGTGGTTAAGGAAGAACTACGCCGATTGCTACCGCCTACCCCCCAGCCCCCCCAAGGAGCATCTCTCTTGGACATAGTGCGTGATGAAGTCCAGCCGGCGCTTGGCTCTTCATCAGCGACGACTCGAACAGAGGCCGGAGCAATGACTTACGCCGCTGCAGTGAACACTAGGCCACCCCGACGAAACGAGCCCAGTCCTCGACGGTACGCTGCAGCCCAAAGTAGCCGTCCGCCCTTACCCGCCCACCCTATATACGAGAGACGCCCGAGCCAAAGAAAATGCGACACCTGGAGAACTCCCGACGACCGCCCCCTATGCTTTCACTGCGGTGAGGCCGGCCACATTCTTCGACACTGCCCTTACAGGCGGATGGGACTGCATGGCTTCTCATCTCAGGCACCACGGCCACGCCCTGGACAACGACCTCCGGCAATCGAAGACTACTTGCGCCATACAGAGTACCTGCCCAGCCGTTCTCCATCACCGCCATCCCCACGCTTCACGTCACCGAACCGCAGCAACAACGAACGAAGAAGGTCCCCAAGCCCCCGTAGGGGAAACTAAAACCAGCAACCTTTGGAGGTGAGGTTGCTTCAAGAGTAAAAGCTGAAGACCCTCCACCGACGACCATATATGACGACAGCACATCATCTACGACGACAATAACGCACAACAACCCAAGCCGCGAGACGAAGCAAAACGAAGCAACAAGACGAAGCCGTGACCCGAACCCAAAACCAACGCGCAACTCCAGCCCACGTGCCACCGATTTTGAAGTATCTATCGACGGCCACCTGGTAACTGCCTTGATTGACACAGGAGCTGACTACTCGGTCATCAGCGGGCCATTGACAGCACAACTGAAGAAGGTTAAGACGGCTTGGGACGGCCCGCAGATCCGCACAGCGGGAGGCCACCTCCTCACCCCATCGGGGCGATGTACTGCAAGGGTGACATTCGATGGTCACACATACCTTGTCACTTTCTTGGTGCTCCCACAATGCTCCCGTGACGTCATTCTCGGCATGGACTTCTTGACTCAACATCGCGCGGTTATTGACCTGGCGTCCAGATCCATCAAACTTTCCTCGGATGAAGCCATAAATTCATACTCGGCACCACATAATCGCGCAGCCCTCCGTGTGCTCGAGAATGACGTGAGCGTCCCACCCCGATCAACGACCCTAATCCCCGTAACCACTGGTACTGCCGAAAATGCTCATGGCGTCGTCGAAGGTAACATACAACTTTTGCTTGGCCGTGATATCGCAATCGCAAGAGGCATTGCGGACTTCCGGAATGGACAGGGCCCAGTGCTGCTAACAAATTTCAGCCAAGAACACCGTCACCTGGCCAAAGGCACGACCATTGCCTTTCTCGATGAAATCGCGGAAGTCAGTGATACCCTCGTCCTCTCGAATCCAGCGACCATCACCCCACAGACCCACAACTCGCAGCTGTCATTCGACATTAACCCTTCCTTGCCTCAATGCAAGCAGCAACTGCTCCAGAACCTCCTTCGACGTTATGACGACTGTTTCGCCACAACCTCACAGGTCCGACACACTTCTCTGGCAAAGCATCGAATCATAACACAAGAAGACATCCGCCCTCTCCATCAAAGCCCTTATCGTGTGTCGGCACGTGAACGTCAGGCCATCCGAGAGCAAGTTGAGGAAATGTTACACGACGATGTAATTCAGCCATCGAAAAGCCCATGGGCGGCACCAGTCGTCCTTGTCAAAAAGAAAGACGGAAGTCTTCGGTTTTGCGTCGATTACCGACGGTTGAATAGTGTAACCAAAAAGGACGTGTACCCTTTACCAAGGATCGACGATACCCTAGATCGTCTCAGTGATGCAAGGTACTTCTCGTCCATTGATCTGAAGACAGGGTATTGGCAAATTCAGGTTGATGAAAGAGACCGAGAAAAAACCGCCTTCATCACGCCGGATGGATTGTATGAGTTCAAAGTGATGCCATTTGGACTTTGTTCCGCTCCAGCAACCTTCCAGCGTCTAATGGACACAGTACTGGCAGGTCTCAAGTGGCAAATATGTCTCGTATACCTGGACGATGTGGTCGTCTTCGCCTCCAACTTTAGCGACCACCTGAAAAGGCTCCGGACGGTACTGGACGCAATTAAGTCATCAGGGCTGACACTGAAGCAAGAAAAGTGCCATTTTGCCTATGAAGAACTACAGTTCCTTGGCCATGTTATAAGCAAAGATGGCGTAAGACCAGATCCCGAGAAGACAGCCGCTATCGCACAGTTTCCTCAACCACAAGATAAGAGAGCAGTGCGCCGATTCTTAGGACTGTGCGCCTATTACCGACGCTTCGTCAAGAACTTCTCACACATTGCTGCCCCTTTGACGCAGCTCACCAAGTCGGACGCCCCTTTCGAATGGAAAGCTGAGCAACGTGAAGCTTCAAACAACGTTTACAGTCGCCGCCTGTGCTGGGTCACTTTGATGAAAATGCCGAAACTGAGATACATACAGACGCCAGCAGCATCGGCTTAGGTGCCGTTCTCGTTCAGAAGCACAAGGGCTGCGAGCGTGTCATCGCGTATGCAAGCCGCTCACTGTCGAAAGCGGAAGTAAACTATTCCACGTCTGAGAAGGAGTGTCTTGCGATAGTATGGGCCACCTCGAAATTCCGCCCATACTTATATGGCAGACCCTTCAAGGTCGTAACGGACCATCATGCGTTGTGCTGGTTGGCCAGTTTGAAAGACCCTTCTGGCCGCCTCGCTCGATGGAGCCTACGGCTTCAGGAGTTTGACGTGAAGGTAGTCTACACATCTGGTCGTAAGCACTCCGACGCAGACTGCCTCTCAAGAGCCCCTGTCGGCGCACCACCAAGCCATGAAGACGACGATGCCTTTCTTGGGCCTATCAACAGCAGCACCTTTGCATTACAGCAGCGCTCAGACCCGATCCTACAACAGTTGATCAACTACATCGAAGGAAAGGCCTCCATACCGCCTGCATTGTTCAAGCGTGGGATATCCTCCTTCTGTGTGCAAAACGGAGTGGTAGTTAAAAAGAACTTCGCACCGAATAAGGCAGCTTACCTTCTTGTCGTCCCAAGCAGCCTCAGAGAAGAAATTTTACAAGCGTTACATGACGAACCCACTGCAGGCCACCTCGGTTTTACACGTACACTCCACAGAATTCAAGAACGATACTACTGGCCCCGCCTTTCCTCAGATGTTGCGCGGTATGTCAAGAGTTGCCGCGAATGTCAGCGCCGGAAGAGACCTCCAACAAAACCAACTGGATTTCTCAAGCCAATTGAACCCCCGTCGAGACCATTCCAACAGATTGGTATGGACCTGCTTGGACCTTTCCCCACGTCAACATCCGGTAACAAGTGGATTATAGTGGCCACTGATTACCTTACCCGATACGCTGAAGCTAAGGCCCTCCCGAACGGCACAGCCGTAGAAGTTGCCAAATTTTTTGTCGAATGAATTCTCCTCCGTCATGGCGCACCTGAGGTACTAATAACAGACAGGGGAACGGCGTTTACGGCTGATCTTACTCAGGCAATCTTACATTACAGTCATACAGATCACCGAAGAACAACTGCGTACCATCCGCAGACAAATGGTCTCACGGAACGCTTGAACAAGACCATTGCCGATATGCTCGCTATGTACGTCGACACAGAACACAAGACCTGGGACTTAATTCTGCCTTACGTGGTCTTCGCCTACAACACCGCGGTGCAGGAGACCACTAAAATGACACCATTTAATCTCGTCCATGGGAGGAATGCCGTTACTACCCTGGACGCCATGCTGCCTAATGTCACCGATGAAAACAACCTAGACGTAGCCGCCTACCTTCAGCGCGCAGAAGAAGCCCGGCAGCTTGCTCGTATGCGCATAAAAGACCAACAGCGAAACGACGCAAGACGCTACAACCTGCGGAGACGCGATTTAACATACAAGCCAGGCGACAAAGTCTGGGTTTGGACGCCCGTTCGCCGCCGAGGACTCAGCGAAAAACTCATGCGCCGTTATTTTGGCCCATACAAAGTCATCCGTCAAGTGGGTGAAGTGGACTATGAAGTGGTCCCTGATGGGGCTAGTTCCTCCCAACGACGCCGCGCACGACAAGAAGTGGTACACGTCGCCCGTTTGAAGCCCTATCATGCGCGCTAAAGGAGGCTCCCTGTTTGCATCTCTTGTTTTGTTTATGTGTGCGTGATTAGTGCTTGTTTGCCATTTACTTTCGCAGAGGCTGTCCTTTTGTTTTGGTTTTAATTTAAACAAAGCATCGGGTCGATGCTTACGTTGAGGAGGGGAGCAATGCCGCGAGGCGCATTGCGGATAGTATTGCGCATGCCGATACCGCCGGCACGCGGCCTTATCGTGGTCCAGGATGCACCGCGTCTCATCTGCGAAGATGATGGCCCGCACGTCGACCATTCGTTGATAACGACATAGCGCCAGACGCTACGGTGTCTGTATCTCGGATGGTGAACGCGCCTTGCGTTCCAGTGGGACATTTCTGTCACCCGACGGCCGTCGAACGCACCTTGCGTTCCAGTGGGACACTTCCGTTACCCGACGGCCGTCGAACGCGCCTTGCGTTCCTGTGGGATATTTATGTTACCCGACGGCCGTCGAACGCGCAGTTCGCCTCCCGCTAAGCCGGTGTGTCTGTTTTCCTTTAGTGGGCGCAAGTCCGCCAAATAAACGGATCTCCTATTTCTACTAACCTCCCGGTCTCCTGTCTTCGGGCAACCCTCACTCTTACGTGACAATATTTCCCGAACAACGTTTTCTGTTTATGTCCCTCGCACTTTTCCAACGTAAAAAGGGTATCGTGATAGCGGCAAATTTTTGTAGGAACACTGCTGGCCAATCACATTGCAGAGGGATCCTTACTGCTGCTACCGCACCACACTCCCTTGATCTGTGCATGAACCTGTCTTTTTCGATGGAAGAGCTGGACACAGCTCTTACTTCTTGTAATCGATCATCGTCGCCCGGTCCAGATGGTATATTATACCGCCTATTGTGCAACCTTGAAGAGCGTGCATGTAGTGCTTTACTGGACGAGTTTGATGAGTCTTGGCGAGCTGGAGCTTATCCCAGGGTATGAAAAACAAGCCGTTTGGTTCGAATTCTCAAATTTAAGAAATCGCCTCTAGAGCTGAAGTCATACCGACCAATAGCGCTGGCTAGTTGCATAGGCAAGCTGATTGAGTGAATGATTCTTGTCAGACTCGAGTGGTTCTTAGAACAATACAGAGTCTATCCAGATGCCATGCCTGCATTCGTCGTCCTCGCAGCTCCTTTGACAACGTCATTGATCTCGTGACATACGTACAACACCAGACAATGAACCGAGAGCTATCTGTAGCATTATTTTTGAATGCCAAAGGAGCTTATGACAATGTCTCGCATGAAGCCATACTTGATTTCCACGTGTCCGTTGGCTTAGCTGGGCGAGTGCACCGTTGGATCTGCTGCTACCTTCATATGAGATCATTGTTCATGGAAACTGATGATGGGCCGACATCTGAGCATTACATACATCGTGATATTCCCCAAGGTGGTGTATTGAGCCCCACGCTATTTAGTCTTGTCATGATCGGCCTCTTGGAAACTATACCAGAGTGTGTGCAGATATCTGTCTATGCAGACTAAATATATTGGTGTTTGGACATCTGGTGTAAAACTGCCGCAAATACTTGCGAAACTTCAGAAAGCTGCGAACGCTATTTCGGCGTATCTTAGAGAGGAAAACCTCGAGATTTCTCCAGACAAATCGGCGCTGCTTGCGTTCACGCGGAAGGCAATGACGTCATATCTCATCACCATCAGTATACACATTGTCTGCTGCACCCGCACACACATGTTCATGCGAGTCAACATTGATTGAGATCTCTGCTGGAGTCCTCATGTGGCCACACTGAAAAAGCGCCTAACAGCCATCTCCCAGCTTTTCAACTTCCTCGCGGGAAAAAAAGTGGGGCACGTCTGTAAACGCAATGTTGCAGCTATACCCCGGTACAGCTTGCCTGTTTTGACTACCACCTGCAAAAGTAGCATACGTACAATCGAAAACACCTAGGGTCAGGCACTCATAGTTGGTCTTGGATTCCCACGCTTCATATCCACAGCGGAGACAATCCCGACCGCAAAAACTATCCGGCCTCAGTGCACATTACGCTAGAGGTACTTCGAAACGCATATCAGGCGTCTTGCCCACTCACTTGCCCCCCCCCCCCCACCACTTCGCTTCCAGAAGACCGACCAAGTGCCTCCTGTTGTAAAGAGTATTGAGTTACCGTGAGTGTCTTCCAACAGGCTACACACCTCCGGAACATACCCTGACAGCCCCTTGGTGTTTAGACCGTCCAAACCTACGCTTCAATGTGCCAGGAATTAGCAAAAAGGCGGATCTCTCGACACCAGCTTGGAAGCAGCTGACTCTAGATATGCTGCTAGAAGGATGAAAACACCACGTTAAACTTTAAACGGATGGTATGAAAATGTTAGAGGATCTGCAGGAGCTGTGATATTCCCAGCAAAAGCCAAATCATCCATTTTTGAACGTCTCACAAAACAACATCGACAGCCTCAGAGCTCGCAGCACTCCCTTGTACACTCCACAGGATTCATAAAGAAGCACCTCTAAAATGGTGCACTTTCACTGATTCGAAACCATCTCTGTACTGCATTCAAACTTCGCTACGTCGTAGACCTCAAGACAAATTAGTTTGGAAACAAGACAATTATATCAGCAAGTCCTACAGAAAGGATATGAGGTAACTTTTCAATGGTTCCCAGCCCGCTGCGGAATCATCGATAACGAGCATGCCGATGCTTTAGCAAAGAACGCTCACGGCAATTGCATAATGGATCCCATTCCACTGTCAAGAAGGAAAGCAGTAGCAAGGAGTGATACGCTCGCGCATGATGTCAGCAGTTCTCTGTGAAACACGCCCGGATTTCTACACACCGTCTTCATCATTTGAACCCACACCTTGGACTTTCCATTCCATCTGGATTATGCAGAATATAGACAACCGTTCTCTGTGGCATGTGGCTTTGGGTGTCTTTTATCAACGCCTTTGCTTGCCGCATCAGAAGGGCAGACAGTGCTGAGTGTGATCATTGCGGCGCTGACGAAACCATCGAACGTATTTTGTGTCAGGGCCCTTAGTACAACTTTAGGGGACAGTCTTGTCAGTAGTGTTTTCACGCCTCGACGACCAGCCACTTTCCAAAAACTTTATTTTAGAATACCGGAAAGATCGAGCTTCAGGTCGAAAACTGACGAAGGCCCTCCTGAAGTTTCTGCGACCGACCCGCCTCGTGGAACGCTTGTGACCTTTTAGTGTGTTTTTGTGTTTTACCTTCCGGCCCACTTTCTTTCTCTCATTCTCTTTTTCTTACTATTCTGTCTCCCATTTCCCCTTCCCTTGTACAGGGTGGCAACCCACCCTATTGAAAATACTGAGTAGGTAAATGCTGGATTCTTCGGAGAATATGGTAGCAAAATAGTGGATATGGTGAAAATATTAGTGGTTATGGTGGAAACTGAAGTGGGCATAATGGCTGATGATGGCGAGAGGGGAAAAAAATGATGGCAGAAGGTGGTGGGGGCGATGAGTTAATGGTGGTGACGGTGAAAAAATGACGGCTGATGACGGGTAGAGTGTAAAAAATGGTGGCAGATGGTGGTGGTGGTGTCGAGCGAATGGTGGTGACTGTAGAAAATGCAGGCTGATGGTGGCGAGGCAAAACTTGTTTGGTGATATGCTTGGTGAGCAAGGTAGATGACAGTGGCGTGATGGAAGTTTGGTGGATGATGGCGGCATGATGAAAAAGCACATGGCAGTAAATAACTTATTTGTAGTATTTTATTCTTGTGTGCGCAGATATATATGTTTACGGTCAAAAGAAAGCAACGTTGCTCAGTACGCTTTCTAGCACGTTGATTTTTTTTTATTCCTGTGGCGTCAACAACACTTCGAATTTTGTGGAGCGCAGAATATGCAGTAGTGAATATGTTTACACTTCGCGCACGTAGGTACATTAGTTTGACATCCGCGACGTGTTTCTTTGTTGTGACGTTTAGAAGACTAGAGATGTCACTGTGAACAGTGACAAAAAATGTTTTACATCGGTGTGCAGCTGTCGAGAAATAAATGACCTCTATTTTGCAATCGCCCCTTTTAGTGTTTTAGCCGAACACAGTGGTCACTTGATGTCGCCACGCTAGAAACGAACTCTGGCAAAAACTTGCTTACTCTATTGCTTGAACCGTGCTTTTAGGTTAACAAAGTGCGTACGAATATGCATAAACTCACTTATGACATGCATCAAGACGAGCCCTAACAAATTCAACTTTCACCCGTTTGTTCTACCACTATGATTTTCATCAAAGGGTAATCCTACCGTCCAAGTCCGTACAAGTGTTATCGGTGCTTCTGGGTTTCAGAATGCACAATTTTAACGAGTAAAAATGACAATTCAGTACAGCTGTGGCATTATTTGACCTAAATGAAGCCTTTTTTGGTGTGTACGATTTTCGCGCAAGAAGCGACAAACATCGACGCGGACGCGCTTGCAGTACTTCCACCAAATGTAAGTCGGGTGGGATATGAAGGTGATCGCACGAGCGTCGATCAAGAGCGAGAACAGCGCCACGGCCCAGAATTTGTTTTTAGGAGAGAGAAAAACAGGCAAGCTTCCCTCGCTCTTTTTTTTTGCTCTTCTTGAAGCTGTGGTCCCTCCCGTCCAAGGAAGGTGTCTTTTTTATTTCTTTTTTTCTTTACTGGCTTCCGATAATAAAGAGGATAGCATTTTATGCAATGCATTCTTCGCTATTATCAGTAATCGGACGGCAAGAAGGCTGCATCTAACGTGTGCATTACGTCACTGCTGCAGTGGCAAACACTGCCCGTGATGACTACATAAGGTGCGGGCTGTCTTCAGTTTTAGTTTTGCTTTTTGTTTCGCAGAGTGGCGTATTTGACAAAAAAAATAGAAAGAAGGATTGTTTGAAACATGATTTATTTTTGGTTCACGGTCGTCGAGAAGTTTGACTCAGAGCATTGCAATTTTCGGACGAGAGAGGATGACTTATCTTATATCATCATGACAAAGAAATATCTGAAAATGAGATCTTTTTTCAGACACTACAGAAATTAATTCTTAGTGTTGTAAATACTATTGTTTCTGATGTATCACAATATATTGTCACATCTCTTCTTACATAAGTGTTACATTTCTAAGTTAATTTTAAGTACCATGTGTTCGTAGGAAATTACTAGTTATTCAACATGTTGCAAATTGCTAGTTTTAATTAAAATGGTGTATTATATTTAGATATATGCTAATGCTAAACATCTGTATTTAAGTTGGTTTTAGCGTTACTGCTGCCATGTGAGGACCTTCAGGCACATTCAAGCTGTACTATGCAGCTTTTCGCCCGAAGGATCTCCAACAATTTCGTTGGAAAATAAAAGCATTTCTGATTTCTGATTAATATCCAATATTCTTTATTTGAGGTGATAAAACTCAGGGGTCTCTCCAAACTCACTGTTACAATACATTTAGTGCTTACAACCTAATCAATACTTTGATACGCCTCCCGAGCTCTCCTTCACGTCGTTTAGCCTTTTAAGGGATAGAAGCAAACAGAGATTTCACCAAATCAGGGTCTTGTCTGAGAGCATTTCACTCCATCTCAACATGTTTCCAAAAGCGTCTGCGTCACTGTTTTTCAAATTGGCGTGAGCCATTCGTGTCTTCATTAGTCCCGAAACATTCTCGATGATATTGAGGTCGGCGCTTTTAGGAGGTCAGCAGAGCTGTGCAATGCCAGAAGCATTTAAATTTTCTTCCACTATGGATGCATTGTGAACAGGGCAGCAATCATGTTGGAAATAAACGCATCCATCAGGAAATGGTCCATTGATAGCGAAAGGTAGGAGAACATCGTCGATTATCTCATTGTAGACTTCGGCCGTAAGTATTCCGGGGATGCGGAAGAGCGGACCCAGACCGGCATATGTTATGGCGCCCCAGACGTTGACCGATACACACCCGCTTGCACCGACACTGCGACTGTTTTCATGCTTGTAGCTGCAAAAAAAGTGAAAAATTCGTTTTCTACGCACAACATTCACAGCGTGGTAACTATGTAAAAACCCTTTCGTCGAGCCACAAAAATGGCATAGTGGGTCAGAGAAAAACGTGACTTACTGACTAGTCAAAATGGGAAAGTGGGCCGAACATGAAATGATAGAGAAGGATAATCAATTGTAAAAATGGTAGCAGAGTGAATTGCAAGAAAAGGCAACCAGAGCTCAGAACGGCAGAAAATCAGTTCGACGAATGAGATTAAAAAGCTCGAGTGAATTATGGGACCATGGCTGGCAACAGGACCGGGTTATCTAGAATAGTATGGGATATACCTTTGCTGCAGTTAGGTTAGTCAGGGTGATGCTGCAGCAGATTATGATGATTATGAGTACGCTCCTAAACCTAAGAGCGGTGCCGAACCGCTGTCTGTGTGAAATGATACACAAGCAATATAAAACTCACCGGCTGCACCGGACTCTCCAAACACAAAGTCGCTGGTTCCAGCAAGAAATGAACGTCGATTCATCACTGAAGATGACCTGCTGCCAGTCTTCAGCCCTCCAATGTTCGTGCTAACGCACGAAGTGCAAACGTTTCCTTCGATGTGCACTGGTCAAAAGCGGCTTTCCAGCTGCCACGTGGCTTTTCAGACCGGCAGCACGAAGTCTTCTTCGGATAGCCGAAAGACTGAGGGAAAGGCCAAGCTCTTCTTTAATCTTCTTTCTTGTCGCGAAAGGGTCTTTGACCGCGGCAGCTATTATCAAGGCATCTTCCTCCTTTGTTTTTCTAGGCCTCCTTTGGTGTGGTGCATCTTCCAAGCGGTTTTCCTGATAAAATGCTAGAAGAATGCGATTGATTGTCTTCTGTGGCCGGTTCAGCTTACGGGAAATCTCTCGCTGGGACATAAACCTTCCCAAAGAAAGAATTTCACGGCGTTTCTTTAATGTAAGCCGTCGAGGCATTTTCTTGCGACATGTCGTCTTGGGTCACATCGAGCATTGCAGCATTGACACCCCTGTGCGAAAACGCTTGACACAATTCTATTGGCTGGTGAAGTCCGTATTACGATGCGATGCTTATATTTTGAGTGACAAAGCACGTCACTCTAATGAAGGTTGACAAGAGCTTTCCCACCAACGTTGTTGTCGAGCGGAAAGATAACAGCCTACCAAGTTACGCTTGATCGCCGTAAATGGAACACTTAGAATAGAGAGAAAAGGGGGGGGGGACGAGTTCGTCAACAGGGTGATTCTCGTAGCGTATAACAGCCAACTAGAGAGAGAAGAAAGCGAAATGTTGATTTTTATTCTTCCTAAACATTCCGCTAGGGCCTCTGGATGCTTGGCCAGTCGATGCTCGCGTGATAACCTTCAAATCGCACCCGACTGTACGCATCCCTTCACCGACAGCCGCCGGTCACACTGGCCGGCACTTCACTGACTCTTATGCGAGAACAGAGACTCGTGAATTCGTATGCTTACTGAGCCAATATGATAGCCTAATGTTGCTGGCACACTGCACTCGTTTTGGCCAAGCCGTTATGCAGTTGTTCCAAACGAAAGAGCAACAGCGGTGCGCTGGCATGACTGCGCTGTACTTTGCGCGAAAAACATCACAATCAATTGTGTGGGCGTATCTCTCGAATGAGCATAGAAGCATCATAAAGCCTGAACAGATATCGCCCTTTGGAAGGAGCGAGAAACTTGGCAGTAACTGGCGATAAACTCTACCTGCTCGTAGCAGGTAGGGTTTAGCGCTGTTGCCATTATCGCAGTGGCAATTGTTACAGGCATCAGTTGTTTGTGTTTATCAAATGCTCAAATGTTAGTAGCAGATGCAGATCCCGCCCATCTCGAGTAAGTGACAAAAAAAACTGAAGTTAAACAGTGAGTTTGTGAGTTCACTAGCTCTTTAATACCGAAAATGCCTTCTGTCGGCGTGGCGCAGTGGTTAGTGTGCTCAGTTTGGAATCCGAAGGTGGCAGGTTGTGTTCCGCGCTGTCTGACCTTTTTTTTACTTGTGCTATCTACAGCGTTTTTAAATACAATTATTCTAATAATTTCTTTAGTGGCAGCTTTTATTGGTGATTCTGACGCTGCCTCGTGCTCCTGCATTGCCGGCTGGAGCACGCCATCCACCCTCTGCTCCAACTTACGCCACCATACACCATGTGCCACCAACATTTCCAGGACCGTAATCCACCAAAATGATGGAAGGTGCAATCCCAAATTCCTATAATGGACATTTTTTTCAATAGGGCACACACTTGCTTTCTGGTTAACCTCCCTGCCTTTCTTCATACCATATCTCTCTCTTCCTTCTTATTACTCTGATAACATTGTCAGTTTTTCTGGCGAGACTCGTGACCGTCAGGTTATTGGAACCGTTTGACTGGATGGTCATACGAAAAACCCGGAGGGAGTTCACCCTTGGGATCAAGCTGCCCTCACCTGTCCTAAAAGTGATGTCAGTATCCTCTAATGGCTTCCGCCCTCTTGGTTTGGGGCCCGGGTGCTTGGGTCTGTACAGAAGCAGTTCCAATTTTTGCGGCGAGCACCGAAGATCAGTCGGTTTAAGGTAGTTTTGCGTGACCTCAATAGCTTCCTGTAGCAACGCCTGTATTTGTTCATCGCTGCCAAAAGTACATCATATGGTGAAGTTGTCAGCATATATGGTATGATTAAGGTCATCAACTTCAGAGAGTCTTTGAGACAGACCAATCATGACGAAGTTAAAAAGGGTCGGGGATAGTACTGAGACTTGTGGCATCCCTCTAAAGCCAAGCTTTACCGGATCCAAAACAAGATTACCCATCGTGAGTTTAGCCTTTCTGTCAGTCAGGAATGATTTTATGCAGTCGCGGAAGCGCTTGCCAAGCCTAAGGCTTGAGATGTGACTCAGCACGAACTGGGGCAGGACGTTGTCAAATGCCATCTCTAAGTACAGTCCCAATATGGCTCTTATGTCCCCCGTGTTCATATCAATAGCTTGATATTCGATTAGCTTCATCGTGTCTTGCATCGAGAGGCCCGCTCTGAAGCCTGTCGTGTTGTGGGGATAAATGTCGCGTTCCTCCAGGTATTGGGTAACCCTGCTAAAGATAGCATGTTCATCAACCTTACCTACGCATATCTCCTAATATAATCACCTTACACTCTTCTCTTAGTTCGTCAATGTAATTTTCTATGAACTGCACCATTTCTTCGTTTTTCTCTTAGGCTTTTGCCCCTGTCCACAAGTATACATAACCCAAGATCATCATCTGCCCTTACACTTTCCCGTTTAGCTATAAATGCTCCCTGCTGTCTTGCTTGACCTTTGCCAGTCTGTACTGTGACTGTACACCGACTGATCAGCGCTCCTAGTCGCCACGTCCAGAAGCTCTCCCGTCTTCAATGGCACGGGGTCATTTTTCGACATTTATACAACGTAGAGGTGAATATTCAAAAGCTTCTTAAGTGTAGATGCTTTAAAAGCTGTGCTGCACATCACAAATGCAAAAATCATTAACGTCGGGGCTTTAGATTCTGTTTCCACGATGAATGAGTTTGCAAAATGGGACTCTATGGAGCTACTGAAATCAAACCTGTTTTGTCGTGGCAAAAATTAGGATGTTCAGAAACTTTTGACGGAAATCTGCGCAAATTGTTGGAGAACTAAGCAGTACAAGGAATAAACTTTGACTTGATCTCACAACCATGTTTCTTTGGGTGCAAAAATACTTTCGTAAATGCGGTTTTCTACAACGAAGTCACGTCTGCGACTCACGTCTTGGATTATAGTATCTTGATAACACCTGTAGTATTAACACGCACCCGGCAGGCGTTAAGGCCGAGTTCCACTGTATGCAACATACTTTTAATAAGCAAATTATGGCATGTGATGCAGCTTCTGTGTTTCTCACGAGTCCACGGGCAAAGGCTACATAGAATATATGCTATGTTTCCATGAGACTCCAGTTAGGAAAGTTGTATTAGGACGGATCTTTTCTGGAGGGTTAAACAGGGGGCACTAAGCCTGTCGCATCTGTCCATGCGTCAAATATATAGTGAATTGCTTTATTTTTTTTTCAAGTTGTTCGACACCGCTTCTTGGGAACGGTATGCTAGTTACGTATTTGTCCTGTTTTGCCTAACTTTTTCGTTAGCACTGCAAGCTTTCGCGGAGCCAGGCGAGGTTTCCTTAAGGAAACTGCTCACTGTGTACACTTCCTGTCAGTTCGGTTATTCAATGAATACCTTTTTTTCAGTAGGGTGAAAGAAAATGCATAGGGACATATGCAACATGATTTTTCCGGTGCCTATGCATAGTCTAATCAATAGCGAGAGAAAAGGCGGTAATGTTCTTAAGCGTGTTGAGAAAATGCAAGTTCAGAAACGTGCAAAAAACTTTTTCTTTAGGATACATTCGGCAAAGTTACCAGTTAAGACTTTTTTAGGGGATAGAATATTTTATTTGCGATGCGGTTCGAACTGTTTGATCTGCCGAAAGTCGGAGACAATAGATAACGTTTTTTTTTGCATTGTTGGGAAGGGGTATATTACTGGATTGTTTTACAGAGAACTCCAAAGAAAAAGAACTTCCCTTACAATCACTGGGTATCAGGTTTTTAACAGTAGAAAAACAGGATGAACTGCTTTTGGTTCTTGATTGATTATTATGTAGGGTTTAACGTGCCAAAACCACCATATGATTATAAGAGACGTCACAGTGGAATGCTCCGGAAATTTCGACCACCTGGTGTTCTTCAACGGACACCCAAATCTGAGCACACGGGCCTACAACATTTCCGCCTCCAACAAAAATGCAGCCGCCATAGCCGGGATACGAACCCGCGACCTTCGGGTAAGCAGCCAAAAACCTTATTCACTAGACTAACGTGGTGTGGTTGCCTTTTGATCTCATACTTCTACTTTGCCTCCATTGTTGATGGTTGGATAGAATGGCCGGTTACTACTGTGACCCAGACAGTGGTCCTGCTCGCGTGCTTTTACGTGGAAGTAGTGCTCAATGCGCTGATATACTCAAAGAACAATACTTCTTTCTGAAATGGCTTTCCACGGTTGAACCCTTGGGAACCGAAAAGCATTTCAGCACTGTAACCACTGATAGTTCCGCGACTGTCTTGTCATCGCTTATGTTGTGTAATAATACTGTTCATCGCGACCTATATTGAAGTTTGTACGACATGGAAAACTGGTAAAAAGGCGTTATGGCCGAGTTCGTTGAGCGACAAAGCTGGTAATTTGCGTGTGATGAGTTAGGTGTGGCGCAGTTCAAATCCCAAGTTTTTTTTACATAATTTATGCTAATGGTTACAGTGGTCGGCTGCCGATTCGAAGGACAAGTGTTCGATTGTCACCACGACTATAGCAATTTGAAACAGGCGAAAATCTTAGTATACATAGATTTTGATGCGTGTACCATATACGTAAGCGTATATTCACGTCTAATAATTCCACATGAATAAATTTTCAGGCACCTTCTCTGCCGTAACGGAGAATGGGAAATGTCCACTACGCTCTAAGCACGTGTTGTAGCCAGTAAACGTATAGTTTATCCAGTCCAGTTCTCCTCTATGGTGCGCCTCATAAAAATAGTAGATTTTCGGCATGCAATGCTACAGCAAGTAATATTACTTGTGCATAATTGCTGAAAAATAGTTTCCTTTTTTTCGCTGAAGCGTCGCACACAAAACCTTTGCTGCAGTGCCGGGAAACGGAGCGAGGGAGGTTCTCTTGTTTAATACTCATTCCCTAATACGCTAACCAATATTTAAAGAACAAGTGAAGGCAAAGCAGAGGTTTATTTAGTTAACTGGAGAATCAGTCAAGAAAGATGCCCTGACTTGACGGAGAGCATTGGATAAGCTTTTTTTATAATGTATAATGTTTTTTATTACGGAAAATACATTAAACTGACCAGAAATGGCAGAACCAGCGCAAAGCTTCTGTTGCTGAATCGTGTTTTTTTTACCTTACCGGGAAAGAAAACTTACTGGCGGAACCTACTTCGTCGACGCGACCCAATATGACTGCAGCAATAGCTTTACAGTAGTATTGATCAACTATCCAGGTTCGACACTTAACACCGTTTCAGTGCGATGGTCGTCGTCGTGTGTGGCTGAGCAAACTGCCATTGCTTTTGCGCTTCTGGATGACAAACATTAACATATATTCAGCGACTCCAAGAAAGCCGTTCACGCCTTCAGTGTTGGAGCCATGTGTTGAAAAGTCAATCACATACTATCACCAACCACTCTCCTACGTGGTTCTTTGCTCACTTGGGATTCATCAGGATAGGCCCACAAACATGAACAAGCTGGCCCACTCCAAAACGCGGGGTCTCACATTACACTATCACGGAGAACTCCCCCGGCCATCACTTTGGGAGAAAAAAGATCAACCGACCACATTAACAAAATACAAAACACTTTTATCTCGGCAGGAGAGAGCTTCCTTTGCTAATGAGAAGTTATTTCGAGGGCAGGCTTATGAATTTCAGTCTACTGCAGAAGGCTTTGTATCCCAGCCCTAATTTATTGTATAACATTTATTCCGACATTTATTCTAATAGCCCTTGCAGGCACTGAAATAAGTTAGCTAGTCTAGACCAAATGCTCTGGCGTTGCCCCTCGTAGTGGAGCACATACCAATTCAATGAATGTAAGGGGCTACGTCTCATCAAGAGTCCCGATGTCGGAGATCAACTGCGGGTTTTTCAGAGGGCTCACGATAAGGCTATAGGGCTTGGCTTGACTATCCCAACGTGGAAAGAACTCGCGGCGCGTTGAGTCGTGCATCTCAGGGCTTCAAATAAAATTTTGCATCCACCTATCCATAAGGAGCATTCATTGCTTCAGCAAGTAGTGGCGCCCTTTTTTTTTACGAATCAGAGCCATACTAGAGAATCACGGGCAGAACACCACGACGGCGTACATGACAGTAAGGATTCAGCAGTTTCACGTGTGCAATTTCATGTTTCTACATTGTAGATTACTGTATTTAAAAAGCTCAATTGGCTTGACGACCGGGCTTGATCAAAGAATGCGTATCTATATAACTCAGTCAAGGGCATACGATGGTAAAACGTTTCAAAACACCCCGATGGTGTACTTGAAGCTGCTTACCTTCAGTGGCGTGAAATCGGGCTCTTTGGCGACCCTCTTCAACGCATAACAGCTTGATAAACTGCCGTTGACTGACTTACATAAGTGTGAAAACCATAATTGTAATAAGCCTTGGTAGTCTTAGTTGCGACAGCTTTTAATTGAGGAAAGACCTCGCAAAACGAATGGGCAGAGCCAGTACACAAGTGATGACAATAACGACGGCACAGAGTGGCCATGAGGAAGAGCCTAGCGGAGGATGGTGATTATGATCATGCAGGGATGAGAACGATGTAACAAACGCCCACACTGATTCCCCCCACTTGAAAGCGGTCATCTTGGCCGCCGTAAGTCAAAGTGACGGGGATTGTCGCGTGAAAGATTTCATGCGAGAAACGTGGACAATCTCGGTGCTGCGGTAACGGCAGTCTGTTGGCGCGACAAGTGGTGTCACACGATAATTGACCGTGGAAGTCTGTTCTAAAACTATGTATGGCCCGATGAAGCGTGCTTGGATTTTGTCATAGAGACCAAGAGTGCGAATTAGTGTCAAAGCAGCACCTCGTCACCAGGTTGGAAAGACACAACGCGATAAGTAGCGTCATAGAAGGTCTTCCGCTCGTGCTGTCTTGCTTCAGTATTGATGCGAGCCTGATAGCGAGACTGGGCCAGGCGGGAAATGTATTCTTTGCTAGAAGACTGACATAAATTGCCATGGCTGTTAAAGAAAAAGACGTCGAGAAAGGTAGTTGAAGTGCATCCGTACACGAGGTAAAACGGTGAGAAGCAAGTTGTTCGCTGAACGGCGGTGTTGTAGGCGAAGATTAGGAATCGTAAAAGGGTATCCCAGTTTTTTGTGGTCGGGTTGGACATAAACGGCTATCATGTCAGCAAGGGTTTGATGAAATCTTTCTGTGAGACCATTTGTCTGAGGGTGGTAGCTCGAAGCTGTCTTGTGAGTAGTTACAGAAGCGCGCAGTCCTTCATTTACCGCTTGTGACAGGAACGCTTTGCCACGGTCACTAAGCAGTACACGAGGAGCCCCTTGACGCAGAATTATGGCGTGAAGAATAAAGTCTGCAATTTCTACAGCTGAGCCTGTAATAACAGTGGACGTCTCAGCGTACCGTGTCAGTTGGTCCACGGCAGTCACTATCCATCGTTTGCCAGCAGAAGTTACGGGGAGAGGCCCGTAAAGGTCGACACCTACAACCTCGAACGGCATTGAAGGGCACGGAAGTGGCTGTAGAGGTCCCGCAGATGCAGAAGTCGGGATTGATTGATTGATTGATAAGTGGGGTTTAACGTCCCAAAACAACTATATGATTATGAGAGACGCCGTAGTGGAGGGCTCCGGAAATTGAGACCACCTGGAGTTCTTTAACGTACACCCAAATCTGAGCACACGGGCCCACAACATTTCCGCCTCCATCGGAAATGCAGCCGCCGCAGCGGGGATTCGAACCCGCGCCCTGCGGGTCAGCAGCCGAGTACCTTAGCCACTAGACCACCGCGGCGGGGCTGCAGAAGTCGGGAGTTTACGACGCTGGCATGGGTAGCAGGAACCGACGTACCGCGTTACGCTCAAAGAAAGGCCAGACCAGTAATAACGACATCAAATGCGGTCAAGAGTTTTTTTTTAACCAAGGTGACCAGCAGTCAAGTCATCGTGGAAGGCTTCGAGCACTTGAAGTCGAAGAGACCGTGGCAGTACAGAAACCCAGCGCTGATCGTCAGGGTGGTAAATGTGGTGGTAGAGAACCCCATTGTCCAGCTTAAACAGCAGGAGTTGACGAAGTCACGCGTTATGTGAATGAGAAACTCCCGAAAGGTGGTCTTTCATGCGTCTGCAGTGTAGATCGGATTGCTGTCGGGAGATAAATGTTGGTTCGTCGTCTGAAAATGGTTGCCGTATCGATGCAAGCGTATGAACTTCGGTAGATTATGCGGCTGAGTTCTCACCAACGCTGATATGGGTAAGTGGAAGCGCGCAACGAGATGAAGCGTCGGCGTCTTGATGTTTTTTACCTGACTTGTAAGTTATGTCAAAGTCGTACTCCTGCAAGCGTAGTATTCACCGACCCAAGCACCCAGACAGGTTCTTCAGTGTAGAAAGCCATCATAGGGCAAGGTGGTCCGTAACAATTATAAAGTGAGGGCCGTGGAGATATGGACGGAACTTCTGCACCGACCAAACCACAGCCAAGCACTCTTGCTCAGTTATCATGTAGTTCTTTTTGGCAGGGGTAAGTATGCGACTGGCATATGCAACAACTTTCTATAGGAAAGACTTGTCGCGTTGTACAACTGCCTCTATACCAAGGCCGCTAGATTTGGTTTGGAGCATAGACGTTGCGGCTTTGTCAAAGTGGCAGGGCAGAGGTTCAGATGTGAAGGCCCGCTTGTACAGGTCGAATGTCGTTTGAACTTCTTGAGACCACATAAAGGGAATGTTGGGAGTAAGTAGCTGCTGTAATGGAGCAGCGACAGAGGTAAAGTTCTGGATAAACCGGTAAACCGGTGAAAGTGAGAGGCGAGGCCAAGAAAACGTTAAAGCTCCTTTGGTTTTCAGGACGCGGAAAGTGAAGGACTGCAGAAATCTTGTTAGGGTCGGGCCGAATGCCATCTTTGCTAACGACGTGTCCTAAGACCTTGATAGATTTGCCAACAAAAGAGCATTTTTTAGTGTTTATTTGGAGCCCGGCGCCGGCAAGGCACGTCAGAACTTGAGCCAATCGTTCTAGGTGCTCAGGAAACGTTAGCGAAAAGACAATAATGTCATCCAGGTAGCAAAGACAACTTTTCCATTTCAAGCCGCGCAGCACGGTGTCTATCATGCGCTGAGATGTCGCGGGTGAATTGCAGAGCCCGAAAAGCATCACGTTGAAATCGTTTAGCCCATTGGAGTTGCGAACGCCGTTTTCTCCTTATCGTCTTTATTCATAGGAATCTGCCAGTACCCAGAACGCAAGTCGATGCTTGCGAAAAATTCCGCGCCTTTTAGGGAATCAAGAGCGTCTTCAATGCGTGGCATAGGGTACACGTTTTTGCGTGTGATCTTATTAAGCACCTGGGAGTTCACGAAAGAACGCACAGAGCCATCCTTTTTACGGACCAAAACAATAGGAGACGACCAAGGGCTAGATCAGGACGGACGACTTCCCGTTTAAGCATGTCACCAACGTTTTCTTCTATAATTTTTCTTTGAGCTATTGACACGCGTAGGGGTCGGCGGTGTACGATAGATGTCCCAACTGTTTGAATTCGATGTGCTGTAGTAGTAGTGCGTCCCAGCTTAGACGAGAAAATATCGAAAGAATTTGCGTGCTTCTGTAACAATTCGAGCAAATGCTACGTCTGTGAATTTGTCAAGTCACTGCTGGTAGCTGTGGTAAAGGCGGAGGAAGAAACGTGCTCACCGAGGGAAGGGTTTTTGGATGCGATGGCCTGAAGTGGCATGACAAATACCGGTTCGAAGTCGGCAACACGAGCCACAGTAGTGCCCTGTGGCAGTAAGATTTCTTGGGTGTAGAGTTTACAGTGGTGACAAGTGCAGAGCCATTGAAAAAACTAACGACACCGGATGGAAGAACTATGCTTTTACAAACAAAAAGTGGTGACGGGGAGACGAATACATCTCCGTGATCAACGTCGTTGGACGTAGTGCTGATAATTTGTTCTTGTAGTGGCGGCAGTTTGATGTCTTTCACAGCGACCAAACGAAGTGGCCTTGGTTGTCATCGTCAAGCATGTAGTCAGTGTCAGTAAGGTGAACGACACGTTTTCCAAAACAAATAGCCGCGGAAGCAGATGATAGGAAATCCCACCCTAAAATTAGTGGGTGAAAGCAGTGGGACAGGACAGCAAACAGGATGCCGTCGATGAAAAACACACACAGTACAAAACGTGGAAGGGCGAATGATGTTTCCCTGGGCAGCGACTAGCGTGGGACCATCGTAGAACGTCGTTACTTTCTTTAAATGTTCACACAAATCAGCACGTATAACAGACAATGTCGCACCTGTGCCCACCAAAGCATCGACTCGCAATCCTTCTACTTCCACAGAGATTATGTTACACGGGTCTGATGGAAAAATTGAGTTCTTATTGCGAATGCAGTTTTTTTCTCCACAAACTGCATCATTTAGTTTTCCGAATGATAATCAGTGGAGAATGAGGCTGGCCGAAGTGGAGAAGTAGAACTTCGGAAAGGCGAAGGTGAGCGGCATCTCGTATTTCGGCTGTTCCGTGGTGTAGTTGATGTTGGAGGAGATGGAGATCGGTGCGGGGGAGACGAATAACGTCGACCTTGCTAAGAGGCCCCGCTGTACAAATCCCGTTCACGCATGTCGTTCCGATGCTCATCTTGCTGGCGCTTTCAGCAGAAACGCGATATGTGTCCGCGATAGCCGCAGTAGTAGCAGACAAGGCGGAACGAAACGCCAGGGTGGGGAGTAGAAGGCATTCGGGGCCCCTGGAAATAGCGCGGTCAGGTGGGCCGAAGAAGAGTCAGGGGGCATCGAACGGTAGTTCACCGGGGGAGCAGCAGCCACCAACGCGTAGGTTAGCAGTGGCTATGTCGCGTGTACGTCGTTGGGAGGCACGATGGCAATATGAGGGTAGGTGGGTACGGGGCGTGAAGCAGATGGCTGTACGGGCGCAGAGCCGGTCAGCGATGTAAGTTCCTTTCTGACGATGTCACGCAGGGCACTCCCGGAGACTGTGTAGGACGTGGTGTAGGAGGTGTGAAGCCTATAGACCGCCATTCCTCACGTATAATGTCCCAGATGAGGGTCGCGCAGGTGGCCATGAGACGTGGAGTGGTGGTCGTCACTGTCCGGTTGTAGGTGAACAGAGCCCAGTGCATCAAGGCGCTGGCGTGTTGTCATGGCATCAGCGATGGTAGCTGGGTTTTGCATAGCAAGGGCATTAAAGGCAAGAGGCTCAATGCTTTTCAATATGTGGCGCACTTTGTCTGATTCCGGCATGGATTGATTGGCACGCCGGCACAGTACGAGGACATCCTCGATGTATGAAGTGTACGATTCACCGGGATGTTGTCAGCGAGTATCGAGTGTCCTCTTCGAGACGGCGGATCGAATGTCCGGGGTCCCAAAAATGTGTCGCAACTGCTGCTGGAAGGTCGCCCAGTCCGGTAAGTCAATGACGTGGTTAAAATACCATGTGTTTGCGACTCCGGTCAGATAAAAGGGGACGTAACGCAGTTTGGTGGCCTCGTCCCACCAATTAGCGACACTTACAACGGTCGTATTCATCGAGCCAGGCTTCTACGTCTTCTCCACGAACACCAGCGAAGAGCGGGGGTTCGCGCTGATGTCCGTGTATGTAAGTAGGAGGGGCAGCTTGCGTCGTTGAGTAGTTGATGACATCAGCGCCGGTAGGCTCGGTCTGGGACAAGCTGCCCGACAGTGGGCGCAAACAGCGGCCTGAACGAAGCTCCAGGGGGTAGAGTGGGCTGCGGGAGGTTGGTGGACCGAAAATCTACCTACACCACGTATGAAGCCTTGGTAGTCTAGGTTGCAGCAGCGTTTAATTGAGGAAAGGCCTCGCAAAACGAACGGGCAGAGCCAGTACACAGAGGATGACGATGATGATGGCACAGAGTGACCATAAGGAAGACAGTTTTCCTCTTCCTCGACTAGCTTCTACACTTGCCTAGGAGGGAAGATTGTTTGAGGTTCGGAATGAGTACCCTCGATGACTCGAGTGCACAGTGGCAGCCTGAAGGAACAGCCGTAGTCCAGTGAAGAGACGCTTTATTGCAGCCTCAGGCTACTGCCCTAGTCCAAGCCCCAACATCCACACTCATATTTCAGATTCAAACATCCTCTTTTCAACCATGGGTGTAAAAAAGGCTCTTCACACAAGCCAATCACACGTGTGGGCTCGCATTGCCACAACCAATTGCAAAAACACTTTCATTAGAGACACTGCATTGGTAAAAACCACGTTACCAAATAAAACACGCAAAGGGATAGGTTCTGCACGTGTGACACTCTCTCCCATGCCAGGCCGTGCTGCCTGCGTTGGCCGACTTCCGTCGGCGGCCGTTTTCACGCTAGGACCCCGTCAGTTCTCTCATTAAATGTTGCTTCGTAGAAGCCTTTTTAAGGGCGGTGAGTACACCGTTGGGCTCTGTGCCCTTACCAGGTGTACATGCGACAACGAGGCGCCCCGACATCCTAACAACAGCGGGGGAGATTAGGTTCGTCTCCCTGCCGCCACTAAGTCTGAGTCAGCCAAGTGCTCGCGTCCCCGCGTCCTTCTCAATGACACGCGTGCATGCCAACCATGGCTTAAACTCAAACGGTGGTGCCTGACCAACCTCTTGCCAGATGCTTTTCCGAGTAAGCTTCGCCCTTCTAATCCCGAACGGGGGCGACCTTGACGGCTCCGCTCGTGTACTGTGCAAACGAAGGAGTCTCCTTTATTTCCCGTGCTCAGGGTCTTCCTCATTCGCCTTCGCGGAACCGATCGGCTTTGCTAGTTGACGGCTCGGGAACTGGCTACGCGCTCTCGGTCAGCCGCATTAATTGCGCTACACAACACCCAACACGCTGGTATTTGGTGCCTCATATTAAGAGGCTAGCGGATCATGGTGATTATGATAATGCAGGAAGGAGAACGATGTAAGTAACAAACGCCCACAATAGTATTAATAATGATGTAGGGTGTAACGTCTAAAAAACACTATAGGATATACGACACTCCGTAGTGGAGATTTAAAGAAAATCTGACCACCTGGGGTTGTTTAACACGGTCTAAATTTGAGCTCACACGCCTACAGCAGTTCTGGCTTCATCTAAAGTGCACGCGCAGCAACCGGAATTCAATCGCGCGACCTGCGGTTAGCAGCGCTGTGCCTTAGCTACTAGACCACCGCCGTGAGGCCAAGCATGGAAAGAAGGTATTGCACAAAACGTATTAGAGGGTTTCACTCTTTATAAGTAGAAGACAGGAGAAAGTGTAGTAGCGGTCTGCGTAGCAGTGTTTTGGGCGTATAGGTCATGAAAAGAATCACATGGTCCCAGTCTTAGTAATGAGTGGTGACACTTATTGTCACCATGTCACGTGATGTTCGCTTAGATATATGTGAGTAACCATTCGTTTCTTGATTGTAACAGGAGGTTGTCCGGTGAAAGAAGTTGCACGTCTGTAGAACTGCTTGACGATGTCAGGCAAAAGTAGACGTCTATCGGTCCATCAGCGGCTCCCGTTAGCACTGTGCCGTATAGTATCACGTGGCGTGCAGAAGCGTGTGCATGAGGGTGGCATAGCAGGTGGCCGCCGCCCTCAAGACATCGAAGGGGGACGCAAATGCGCTCCATATAGTGACTAGGGTGGGGCATACTTTAGTCACCTAGGCGGGTCGCAAAGTGTTTTGGTGCCCACTCGTGCACGTCGAATTTCATTCCCGCTCAGTGCATTTTTTACGATACGACTGGATTTTTTCAACAATGCAGAGAGTATTCTTTTTTCAGCGAGCAATGGACCGGTTGTGAGTGAACATGCTCGTCGCGGCAGCAGCCAACTTTGACCTCTTTCTTGAAAGCTAGAAAGCGTTAATTACGAACTTTTTCTGTGTTCGCGACACAGAACTCATAGATGTGTTTTAAGTTCGTTTAAAAAGTATTTGCAAGAACACTATTGTGGCATTTTGTACTGTTTGAGTGTTGCGCAATGTTCTCACTAAGTTCAATCGCAAAACTTGATTGGGTTTTTGAATACTGCAACGTGGATGCAGAAAGTACGAAAATGCAACGTTTTGTGCGTCTTTATTTTTTGAAAAATGACTCACTCTTTTAGGTGTGGCACTTGAACTTTTTCCCGACTGAATATTTCACATTGCAAAGTAATACAAATTGGAGTTAATGGTGTGTGGTATGGCCTCAAAGGTGCCACTTTTCTCAAAAGGGGCTTGTGAGCCAGCCTTACGAGGCGCTGCACAGTTGCGTTGACGTTGCCTGTGCAGTTGGCTAGTAGTGGCTGAAGTAGCAGTTTCAAAAAAAAACTGACAGTCCCTGTTGTTACTTCGCTTTGTATGAAAGCGCGCAAGTTACTTCGCTCTGTTTGAAAAGCGCGCAAATTGAGCCTGGCCGAGAGAGCGAAGCGAACTTTGTGGCCCAGGAAGCTTAGGCAATCGTTTCGGTGAAAGACCGAGGCACACGATTTTCTTTACTGAGAATAAGCGTGCGCACAAAAACACCTAACCGCCCCCCCCCCCAACCCTCATCCACGGGGCAAGGTACGCGTGAAAGATAAGCGCCCATTTGCACATGGCGTCTAGCTGGGTGCCGAGCGCGGGCAGCTTTTAAAGACGATAGCCCCTCTTGGGGTACTTCGACGCAAAAAGCTTGGTCTGTCCGTCTGTACACTTGTATGTTTCTCAAAGGTAATGCATTGACAAAACCAATCCACCAAACGGCCAACCACATCCGCAGCGCCCACCAATATTGTGCTAGCCTGAGCGTTCATACTTGTGCGATTGTCCCTTAAAAATGAATTATTGCACATACCTGAGGCACATAACAACACGTCAGTATTTTTTATGAGTGTATTTATACTTGAGAAGGCACATATAAGTCATTCTAAGGACCGCCGCATTTATTCATGCTGCTTTTGCATTGCAAACGCGATGCTGAAAAAAGGCCAGTGTTTCCAACATTTTCCTAAGACAACACGATGGTTGCACCTGCCCGTCGGTTTGTGTTCTACACCTTGTCGCTTCCCACGACGGGCACGCATCTTTCTTCTCCGTGGGCTCGCACGCTTTCTTTCGTTTTCGAAGATAACTGCCAGATAGCGCTAGTGTATAACGTACCTCGATGTGCTCGTTCGCCTTCAGCTGCCGGATCGAGACTCTCTAACGCAGCGCTTCTAGAATAAAATTCACCGATTTCCTTGCGCAGTACATCAAATACACGTTTTGTTCCCTCCTTCGACACGTCTTTCGACGTAATTGCGCGTCAAACATGCACATAATGGCCGTTTTTTTTTCTTTTTTTGAGTTTCATATATATATATATATAATATATATATATATATATATATATATTATATTATATATATATATATATATAATATATATATATATATATTATATATATATATTGTAACGGTAGGATGAGAACGACGAAGAAGACAAAGAGGAGGACGATGTTGTCAGATCTGTGAGCCAACTGGGCGCCATCTTGTCCACCACCGAGTTTATTCCTCGTTTTATAAAGTAAAGTTATTCTCCCGTAACATCAATTGGTGGAGGTGCGGGGTACTCACTTCCACGCAAACGGAGCTTCGTAGCGGGCGCCTAGTGGTCCTCCCCCATGGCGACTGAAGTCAACAATGCCGGACCCTCCCCGACTACCGTGCCTTCTCCAACTACGTCCGTGCTTTCTCCAACTGGACCGTCAACCCTCATCTTGGAGCCCCCGAGAGATCCAGGTACCTTTTCTGGCACTGATGGCATTGACGTAGAAGCCTGGCTGAAGTCATACGAACGAGTGGGTGTACGTATGCGATGGGATCCAACGCTCATGCTGGCCAACGTGATTTTTTATCTCAGAGGTACCGCAAAGGTCTGGTACGAGACGCACGAGGAAGAACTGACTAGCTGGGAGTTATGCAAGCAAAAGCTCCGGGAGCTATTTGGCAGGCCTGTGGGAAGTCAACGCGCCGCCCAAAACGAGCTCGCACGTCGAGTTCAGACGTGCACCGAATCATACCTCACGTACATTCAGGACGTGCTCGCTTTGTGCCGCAAGGTAGACTCGCAGATGTCCGAAGCCGATAAGGTTGGCCATATTATTAAGGGCATAGCAGATGACGCCTTTCACCTTCTTGTGTTCAAGAATTCATCTACGGTCCACGACATTATTTCGGAATGCCGGCGCTTTGAAGAAGCGAAGAGCCGCCGTGTTCTCCACCAGTTTGCCCGGCTTCCAAACACGGCTGCAACATCCACATGCGAAGACCCTCGCCTGCCTTCTACGGAAAGTCCGGTGACGTTGTCCGTATTGTCCGTCGGGAAATAGAAGCCGCAGCTCCACTCGTGTCAGCCTCCCCCAACTCCGAAAGCTATATCACGCCACCGTCCTCTCTCATAAGCCCGTCGTGAGGCAAGAACTGGCCAACGCCGGCTTAAACGTCTGCTCCATTCATCGTCCAGACTACGCCCCACCAATCCACCCGTGACTGTTCCGCCAACCGACGTTTTTTCTGCCAGCCCACATTATCGCGACCGGCGGTATGGCGCACCCCAGACGACCGGCCGATATGCTTCAATTGCGGTCGTATAGGCCACATTTCGCGTCACTCACTGCCGTGCTTGGTCCAGCTCTGCTCCGTGGCCTCACCCTCCGCCCCATCGCCCACCTGCCTGGAATTCACGCTCATCACCGAAAAACAGAGCCGCTAACGCCTGAGAATTCCTCGCGCCCCGATCCAGCCGCTCCCCTTCGCCGCAACGCCGTTTCTCTCCGCTCGCTCGCCCCCATCTCGCCGATCGCCGTCCCCAAGCTCGTTCCGGCGTTCACCTCCGGAAACCTGACGGGAGCAGCTCTTGGAGGTGATGCTGCAATACCGACCCGATGCCAAAAATCCTCTACTGACCTTGCCCGCACATCAGAACCTTATCAATGTTGACGTCGACGGTGTACCTACTACAGCCCTCATTGACACTGGCGCACACGTGTCTATCATGAACGCTGACCTTAGAGCACGGCTGAAGAAAGTCCTTACTCTCTGGCCCAACTCCCTGTGGTCCGAACGGCCGATGGTGGAAAAGTCGCCGTAATTGGTGTGTGCTCAGCTCGCGTCAGCGTCGCCGGACACCACACATCAGTTCTGTTTTATGTTTTAGAACACTGCCCTAATGACATAATTTTGGGCCAAGACTTTTTGTCTGAACATCGGCCTTGATAGACTGCTCTGCCGGTATAGTGCAACTCGCTTACCTAATGTTGTTGATCCTCCAAGTTGCCCTCCAAGTCGGCTTTGTTCTACAGAACACCTGCGTCTCCCTCAACGAACAGTAGCTTACATAGGCGTCTCCCTGTTCCACCCTGTCCCCAGACGGTGTTTATATTGTGTCCCCCAATGTTGACGTCCTGCTTTCGCACAACGTTGCGTTTCCTCACACCCGTCGTCACTATTACGGCCAATGCATCCTGCCTACCCCTAGTGAATTTTTCACTATGTACACAAGTCCTCCCTCGTGGTATATCTCTAGCCGAGATCGTGCCGGCGGCAGAGTGCCATATTTGCACTCTAAGTTATGACAGCATCCCGAGTGCCGAAAAAACTTCGTCTACTCCTCCATCAGACCAAAGTGTGTTAACCAAGATGATTGCCCCCGACTTGCCGAAAGAACAAGCTAACGACCTGCGTTCCCTGCTTGCATCTTTTGGGACATCTTCGACCTTGCGACCCCCACTCGGCCAGAACTCCGTTGTTAAGCACCGGATTGATACAGGCGATACGAGTCCCATCCTCATCGGAGACCCTACCGTGTTTCCCATGCAGAGCGGCGCATCATCCAACAGGAGGTCGACAAAATGCTTTCTCGGAATATCATCGAGCCTTCATGCAGTCCCTGGGCGTCCCCGTTACTTGTAAAGAAGAAGGACAACAGCTGGAGATTTGCGTCGATTATCGCCATTTAAACAAATAACGAAGAAAGGACGTCTACCCTTTACCACGCATAGACGATGCCCT